>VWZN01015305.1:25160-110155 GCA_013396955.1 Regulus satrapa | reverse complement strand
GGAGGGAGGGGAGGAAGGGGAGGAAGGCTGTCATCTGCAGCAGGCGGGGAGTCGGAGGGAAGTTAGGAAGTACACCAGGAATAAAGTGTAATTGTCCCTCATGAATTATTCATCGCATCTGGCTTGTCTTTAATTTTTGCATAATGGCTCCGCTAATCCCCGATCAATTAATGGAAAATGAAATTTGAATGATAATGAAAACTCCAGAGATGAAAGAAATTAGGTATTCTCATGGCTTGTGACAGAAATCTAAACAATGGGGCTTCTCCGAGGGTCTCCCTCAGTGCCTCCCCTCCTCCCGTCGTTCCCTGCCGCCTCCCTGCGCCCGCGGTCCGCAGGGAAACGCAGCAGCGGCCGGGGACGCGCCCAGGTCGCAGCCCTCGAACATCCCGGTCGGGTCCCTCTGGAACGCACCCTCGTGCGTTTTACAGACGAAACGTTGTCCGGAGTGCCTCAAATGCATAGCCATGCTTCTTTTTTTCTTTTTTTTTTTCTTTTTTATTTTAATTTTTTTTTCTCCAAAAAGCGGAGTGACTAATTGCAATTACTATACAATTTTCCTCTCGTATATTATTAATTTAAAGCGATAATGCGGGTCGGTTTGACATCTATTTACAGACGGGTCCTTGCTAGTTTTGGTTTTTGGTCCTCTTGCAGCCCACGGTGCGTGGATGGATGTTGGGGGCTGGAAGCACTGCAGGGTCAGCACACGGGACAGGTGTGTGTCCCATCTCCGTGCTGCCGTGTCTCTCAGTACTGATGTGGCGTGTTGTTGGTGCAGCACTGTATCGTAAGCGATTCTGGAATATTTCTGGCCATCACAGGTATCACAAAAAATTACTGGAAGTATTCAGAGATTTAATTACATGACTTTGTCATTTGAAAACATACTGAAAATACATAGGGATTTAGTCCAGAGGCTGGTTTTTCCTCTGCTTGAATTAATGAAAGATGATTTGATTACAGGATCGGGTCTCAAATTTTTGTAACTGGTCTAATGGCTTTTGTCCGTTTCTTAAGACTAGCAAACATTTTGTGTAACAATGAAATGAAATTAGAGCTTGACCGAATTTATACAACATTTTAATTTCTTTTCCCAGGCTGGAGTTTTGCAAAAGAAAATGTTTAAAAAATTACAAAAATATTTTTGTTCCTGAAGAAGGTCCTTTTTTTTCCAGACACATATGTGCCTGCTTACTATATTATCAGTGGAGTTGCTTGTACGTGTTAATGGAATTACTTACATGCCTGTGCTTAAGCTTTCCCAGGGTTTAGGACCAAATGAACACCAAACTTTTGAAGAGGCAAAGGTATTTCATAGGAAATTTCAAAGTGAATCTTTACAACTGTGAGCCAGGAAATAGTATTTAGAGAGGGCTACATGGATTTCCAATGCTGCACTGTGGTTTTTCACTGGAAACATCTAATTTAGGTTCAGATATATGAAGTATCTAAATTCTGGTGGGCACTGAAGATAGCAGTATACCAAAAGAAAAAGAAATCTGGTCAACTGCTGGATGGATGGTGTTTTTCTTATTCATGGGAAAAGTGCTGCAGATACAGCACTTTAACATTTAATGTCATGGGAGAAGTAACAAAATTCCAAGTAAGTTAAGAGCCTATTAAGATATCAATCAATCCAGGGCAGATTTCAATCAGCATTTCCTTTTTGTCAGCATATCAAAACTTGTTTTGATCCTGAGTGTGGCACTTTAATTTTTTTTTTTTTTCAACTTCATGCCTAAAGACCAAGGCATCAGAAGGAAGGGTCAGGAGATTTGGTGCTAGTCTATATATCTTGCTGTGCACATGTTGTGCAGTCTCTGGCAAGTAGCTTTAGCTGGTGTGCCTCTGTTTCCCTGTCATCAAAATAAAAACACTTTCAAGGTGCTGGGATTAGAGGTGAAAAGTCTCAAATAACAAAAATGAAATGCCTTTACTGTAACAGTGGAAATAGTCAGATAGAAAGTCAGAGGGAGAGTGTGGGCAAGAGGAATAATACGACATTTGAGAAAGATCTCAGACATGCAAGGAATGACACACAAATGAATGGAGAAGAATAGGGCATGGAGCACTGCAAATAAATAAGAAATTGCAGGATTGTGAGCAGCCCAACCAAAAGATGAGATGAGCTGCACTGTGGTTGGGAAATCAGGAAGATGGCAGAAATCAGGCAATGGTAGTGGAGCTGAGCTACACCTTCATACTGCCCCCAATATCACTGTCCTCCCAGCTCAACTAGCTGCCAGTGGAAAAAGAGAAAATATTCCCCGTACTGTCTTGTCTCCTTGCACTGTTTAACCAGAGAAGAACACAACTGCGTAAGGTCCTTCTTGCTTCATGTCATGTCTTCAATACTAACAGCGACTGGCCTTCCTTAAAATTTGGCATTTCATCCTGGTTTGAGAGCAGTTGTGTTAATTTCATAATGAAGACTCCAGAGTTTCTGAGCTTAAGTGTGTGTACAAATGTTCACACAACTTCCTTACTGAAAGCCTGCTTCCTTACTACGGGCCCAGTCCTGCAGGTCTCGTAATGCAACGATTTATGAGTAAGGACCTCCGACTGCTTTTAGAAAATGTTGAAATGTGGAACCATGTAAAGGTCACTTTAAAGCAGTTTTAAATTACCAAAACTTCAGACCTACACAATCCGTAACTAACATATGGCTATTATTATAAAACAACTGGAATTTAAACTTGATGAGCTTTCATTCTTAACTATCAATCCGCTCTGTTATTCAATAGAACAGAATAAACAGTTTAAAGCAGCATCTTCAGAAAAACTTGGGCCAAATCTACTTATTACTGAAAAGAAGAGTGTAGGGTGAAAAATACAGCCCTAAAGAATCAATGGAGTTTTGCCATTGATTCCAAAAGGACGTGATTTGAGCATTTAGTGGAAAAAAGCAAAAAGCCAATTCCAAGATGTGTGATTTTTTTTCTCATTTATTTAAACATGTTATCAAAGTCAATCATTAATCTTCAGTGTTTGTATAGAGGTATTGTTGAAGAGGACAATAAAGAGTGAATGAACATTTTATGTAACTGTTGGCTGCCTAGGAAGTAAGACTTGTTTATGAAATAAGAAACTCACCTAAATAAATTCTACACATTTATATAAAAAAGAGGGGGTTTTTTCACATATAAATTTGACCAGTCTATCCCACTTATTTGCATAGAAAAATTTTCTTTAATCCAGGAGGCGCCACACATAAAGTAGCTAATTATCCATATAAAGGAATGTATACACATCCACAGGTTTTAACTAGCATCTGACTTCTGGAAAGCCATGGAAAAAACTATTGGCTTTGCCCATTTCATGAAATGCACATTTTTTTTACATGTTGCCACAATATCTGTGGGTTTCAGCTCCACTTAAAGGTATTTTCCTAGACTGTACCTTCAGCAGTACAGATGTGTGGTGACACCACACACTCTACCGTCTCCACTTCTTTCTTTCTACTCGATTATCTTCTATTCTAAAGATGATAAGCCCTATACTTGTGGCTCTCACCATAGTAACCACAGCCATCAGTGTTGTGCAGTATTGCAAGGTGATCCAAGCTATTTTGTTTTTCTAGGTGTGCAGCAAATGTGACAGATTCATTAGTCCTTGGCATAAAAAACTTTTTGAACTAGTTAATGTTGTTTATTTAGCCTCAAGCTCAGGCTTTCAGGCACTTGGAAAGAGGAGAGCCAGAGTGGTCCTGAGCAGAGTGTCTGTTCCTCTGTCTGGCCCTTGAACAAACCAGGAGTTGGGAATGAGATAATCTCTACAGAGCCTTCAACCCAAACCATTCTATGATTCTAGGAATTTGGTCCCTGTGAGACCAAGTATTCTGTAAATAGTCTTTATTGATTAAAAAAAACAAACCCAAACTGCAAAATGGTGTCAAAGAAAGACATCTCTTTCAACAGAGATAACACATAGGGAAGGTACAATCTTCTGTCTTTCTTTAGAGTGCTGCAGTATCACACTGACTAGATGATGTGAAAGAAATTGGGACAGGGCACAGCTTGTGGAACTTCTGCTCAGGATAGGATCTGAGCTGCTTGTTCAGTGTTTTATAGGCCCAGTCTACTCCGTCTTGAAAGAGACCTCAATATTTTGCTGAATTCAGGCTCATTGTTTCCCTTCCAACAGTGCCACTTAACCAAGCCAACTCAAAACATGCAAACAGGATAGCAGAAACCAAAAGCTTCTGGGAATATTGAGGCAAATACTCAAAAAATTTTCTTTACTCTGGTCTTGATCTTTCCGCCTTCAATGGTGTCCTTCTAGGGACACCAGCTGTCAGCTCTTTAGGGTCACTTGTCCTTGTAAAAATTCTATTACCTGCCTTAAAATTCCTTCTGGCAGTCAGTTTCAGTGCTGGATTGCAGATAAGCCTCTGGGACTCAAAGAACATTTCACTGGGCTATGACCTATCTGTATGTTGTGTCACCTCACTGTCAGATAACTGCTAGGTCACTGAATCAAGTCTAAACTGACTTGATTGGCAAGATAACAGGCTTAAGTTTTAGACTCAGTAGCAACAGGGAGAAAGAAATTAGGGTGGAAATGATCCCTGGACTCTTCACAACCCTTTTGTTTAAGTGGTGTAGTATTGTTATACTGATTGGGCTTTGGCTTTCTAAAAGTTGCAGACAGACAAGACAGAAAACCGTTCACTTTTAGAAATTATTGTTCTCAGAGAGATGCTGAAACTGTTGCCTTTTAAAATTGTCAATAATAAAAGAAAGTACAATATTTTTGCATAAACATGTGGGAATTATTATGGATGGAGGAGGGGACAAGGGTAAGGCCGAAAGTAAAGGGGCTATGAGAACAGACCAAGTCTGGAGATAACCTGATGATTACATTTTTGTGGTTTCTTTCAAAGTCAAAGCGCCACAAGTGAGTATAAAAGAAGGAAACAAAGGAAAAAAGGTTTGATGATTGGCACAGGCGGTTTTAATGAGAACTGATCTTAATGTCTAATACCATGGTATGAAGAAAAAAATAGAAGAACTTAGAAAGTCAGACAGCACTTGTCTTTTAAGAGCATCAGAAATTCAAACAGCAGAGCTTTTAAAATCTGTGGAGATAGCCTGGAAGCTAGTTTTACTGACAGGTAAACTCTTTATGTGGTTAATCCTTCTTAACTCTTGAAGTACTCAGCAGAGGTGCAATACACTCTAGCTATGCTGCTCTACTTCAAAAGTTCTCTTCTACCATGTCTTTCCACTTAAACAGGGGAAAAAGACCTTTTTATTTTGTAAAGAAAGAAAGCCAGAAAGCATGACATTGCTCTTCAAGACTATATATTAGCTGAGGAACTATTTTCAGTGAGTTTGATATAAATGTGCAGTATTTGATGCCTAATGTAAATTTAAGTTATTTAAAAGATTTGCTTGCAATGGATGAACTTTAACAACATCATAATGTATGTGAAGCAGACTGGCTTACAGTGTTCTTCAGCTCACTTTTGTCCCTAGTTCCTTCTGGGCAGGCTGGTGTATTCTTTTTTTCTGCATTTTACATCATCCAGTTTAATTCCTAATCTGGAGCCCCTCTTACTCCACAATTATAAGAGTTGTGCCTATGGGTTTCCACTCTGTGAAGTTTAATATTCTTTGCTTCATTCACCCACATCAAGCTGAAGGCAAGTGCAGACAGCAACACTGGAAAAGCCTATACAGGTATCTGCCATTTATTCTGTATTTCCTCAGACAGCTGACTTCTTCACTAAGTGGTTGGTCACCAACTTTTATTTAAAACATGCTCTAAGCAGGACAACACTTTTTACTAAACTACCAACTATGCATTTGTGTTAAGAGATGTCTTTAGATACACACTTGTTTTCTTTTGGAATTTCTACCTGCTTCTAAAAATGGCTCAATTTCTTTTAAGAAGTTCAAAACACTATAGAAAGTCTTATTGTCCTTGCCTAGCAAACTGATTCATAATTTCTGTAGTTCATACTCCTACCTTTACATTACTATATTCCTGGATTATTTTTCAGGTAAGTTCTTGAAGGACTTGCTGAGAAATATAAGCAAGGCATGTTGACAGAAGAAAGACCAAATCCTGCTCAGAGGAAACACAGAGTGAAACACTGAAGGGCAGATTATGTCTTTTACCTCCAGTTGTCACTCCCTGTTTATATCCCACACAGATGGAACAAGGAAGCAGAGCTGGAGGATGAGTGAGATGATTTGGGAGAAGCTGGATCAGTGCATTAGTGTTTTCCTGTCCTGCAGGAGAGGCAGTGGCAAGTACTGAAGTCCTGCACATACCTCTTCTGGGGTCAATGGGACTGGTCTCCCTGCTTTGGGCCTCAAGTTGTTAAAGAGAGGCAGTTTAGCTCAAATTGCAAGGCGAGGAGAGGAGTGGGATAATGTAGCTGTGGTTTGGTTGTTTCCCACCCCTGTGATTCTGACGGGAACATTCAGTATGAGGCCCCTGAAAATTCAATTTTTCTTTTTAATGGAAAATGCTGCTTCATGGCAGGGTACCTGGCCCAGCTTTGCGTGTGTACTCAGCGAATTGCCAAGCTTTCAAGTGACCCTGCTGCTGCAGTTCAGCTGCCAGGAAGCAGGAGCATGAGGAACATAGCAGGATGGCTGACACAGCCTGATGTTACAGCACTGTCTGCTAAACAGTCGAGATTAGTATTTGTAGCTGCTGCCACCGGGATGCCTGCAGAGCTTTCATGGGTCAGCAAGCAATGATTTTGAGGCTAATTATTATTGAAGACAACTTCGTCTTGTAGGACTTTGAACACAGTTCCTTTCTTTTTCACTGATAACAAAAGTCTCTCACATGGAGGAGAAAGGATGGCTGCCTGAAGCAGGTGGGAGAAAATTTCCATTAGGGAAGAAGTCCTGGGCTTTATATACTGATAATTGTCCTGAATTGCTTCACTATTCCATGTGAGCTTGATCCTCCAGTGTAATTCTGCAACAGAACTGTCAGTGGGAGGTTTGCATTTTGATTTCAGGGAAAAAAGGAATGATGACTTTGTTTTGCACAGATTATATAAGCTCCTGAAATCCAATTCTGCTTTCCATGTGCAAATACAGCTTTCATTGCTACAGCTGAATTTATATTAGGGATTTCTGAAATACAGTTTAGCCCACTGAGTTTTTCAGAGGCTCAGTATTTTAGATGACTGTATCATTTGTGTGTGTGCCATTCTTCACAAAATGTATCAGAAAGAAGTTTCATGTAAGTAAATTAAATATATTGGCCAGCTGATGAATATTTTCCTAACACTTATCAAATATGGCTACATAGAAAATCAAAATCATAAGAAGTATTTCAAGTGAAGAACTTGGGACTGATTTCAAGCCACCTGACTTCACTTTGGTTTTGCTCTTTAAAATTACCTAGAATTTTTTTTTCTTCCTCTTTTTTTCTTCTTTTTTTTTTTTTTTTATAAGCTGGATGAGAACCAGACCTCTGGCTCCAGAGGTAAAGGGCAAAACCTAAAAAAATCCTGTCTGAACAGGCAACTCCACCCTCTTCCCCAAGTCAGCTTGGCCTTTTGACAGAAAGTGTGTTCTGAAGCAAATTCATTCATTGCCTTGTTTTTGGACCACACTCAAAATTCTGAACTCACACCACAGAGAAACCATTCCCATGAAATCCTAGCATGCTATTTTATCACCCTTTGTCATTCCCTATAATCAGATAAAATTAACATTTGGACAGTGATTAATCAAATTAATAATTTTAATTGCTTTTATAAAGGAAAAAGGAGCTTTGTGTGGTAATGCAGCAGTGAGGGAGACCATTCTAGCCAGGTAACCAAAATAAGAGGAGTGAAATTGTCCCCCGAGATAGACATTTGAGCCCCACCAAAATCAGTCAGAGGGAAGAATAGTAAAGGATTCCACAGGATTCTGGCTGCAAATCAAGGTGCATATGTATATGTGCGTGTGGTGTGGGATAAAGAGGCTGATTCCTTCCTGGTAATGGTTTGGGAGAAGCCAGGATAAGAAGACAGACTTGGGAGCTCAGAAGTGCTGACACGTCTATCAGTTTAGATATGGCCTGAGGCTGCTCAGATGCAAGAAAGTCAACAAAAGCTACAGCAACTGATCATCTCCCAGACTTGGGCTCCTGCATGGTCAATGGTGGGCAGGAATGGTGGACCCTCCAAGAGATGTCTATTGTGTGCAGTACAGTTACTTCTTTCTAGTGGCTGCATAAGAAACCAAAGCATGAAAACTCTACATAATAAAAGATCCAGGAGGATCCAACTTCCTATGAAATAAGAGTCATCTAAAATGCCTTACATGGTAATATGCGAAGATTTGGCCCAAAGGTGACATCAAGTAGTGCTCTGGTTCATTCTGCAACACCCTTTTCCATTACAGTAAATTTGGTCTATTAAGAGGATCTGTTCAGATCCAATCAGCAAGGCTTCTGGAGAAGGGCAGAGATACCTGCCTATAGTAACATCAGCACCACCACATGCTTCTTTGCATTTTCCTAGAGATAGGTTTCAGCTGGACCTTGGAGGAGATGGTGTTCAACTATAGACCAAATGAAAACCAGTGGATTCTGAAGTTACAGGCTGATGGGAAGGTATGACAGGTAAAATTATTTGCTCCAAGAGACAGGAGGAGTGGGTCGTACACAGGTTGTCAGCAAGCCCATGGGTGTAAAATATTGAAGGTACAGAGATGTATGTGAAGGCACATAGCATAGAAATGGGAATTTTTGCTGTTTAAAATGTGGTTTCTCAAAAAAGCTCAACAGACTGCAAAACAGCACAACATACCAAAAGAGAAGAGCAGCACAGAAAGAGCATAAGAAAAAAAAGACAAAGGAGAGGAACACGGAAGGCACTACACACAATGATGCACATGTTAGTAAAGCAAAACTGAGCATAGACACACGATGGGTAGTCTGTCAGTGAGGGCACACATGACATCTGGCTCTATTAGACCCTGCTAATGGTTGTGTGGTGGCTCTACTCTCTGTCTGCTCATCTCTGAGCCTCCTTCTGATTATGGCATTACCACCATTACTTAAACATTAGGCAGAGGGAGACAAGCATGGAAGGGGATACAGCAACGTTGTTACAGGTACTCCAATCTCTGCCCATCTGAGCATGACAGGCACAGGTGCAAGAGGAGAAAACTAGTCATTAGCACCACCCCTCAGTGGAAGGATAGGCACTAAAGAAGGTGTGTGAAGGATGAAAAAGCTAGCAAAATCTCTGTCCACACCCTTATTAACTCCCCTAGCAGCAAACAAGCCATCTTCTAGGCTTTGGCTGAAACCAGCTTGTTTTGCTATGTTTTAACAATTCCAAGACAGCTTCCATCTCTTGACACAATATCAAAAAATTTGCTCTCCAAACAGCAATTGCTGTAATAATAACAATACTTACATTTCATTATTTAACCTCATGCTATTCATTCATGAGGATTAGTGTTTAATTAATTAACAACACTTAGCGTTTCCACTTAGCACTTTACCTCTTCAAAGCATCGTACCGACACTACCTAATTAAGGGCAGAGCTCCACAGACACTTCACATCGGGACTTCCCTTTGACAGCTCTGCATCCAAGACTTGCTCACATGGTATAGCATGAATTCAAATTGAAAGCCCTATTAACTTCGTCAGGAACCAGGTAATGCCATGGTTATCAAGTAACTATCTTTGCAAATTCTGTTTCTTTTTCAGTTGCTTCTGGTTGCTTGCTATTCACACAGGGATCTAATTTTTGACTAATGTGATGGGTGATAAGATGAACCTTGTACTAGTGTTACCGACAAAACACTCATTCATCCGCTACTGAAAATCTTATTCTCAGTCACCTGGTTGAACTGCCTTCAGCTAGAAAATGTGTTAACCACAAAAACATTATAAAATGTAAAGCGAGAGTTTTTAAAGGAGATGGTGCTTTCAATCCATCAGTCAAATGCCTGCTATGAAAGTGCCTTTCTTGTAAGCACCCCAGGATGCTACGCAACATCAATAGACAATATAAACACAAAGCTTTTATGGTTCACTTTACAATTGGACATTGACTCTGAACCTGTGAAACAGAAAGGAATTGAATTTCATGACCAAAGAGGATAATGTGCACAGGATTAAGTAGACAACGCTGGTAGAAGCAGGAAAGCAACACGGCTTTGGATGCTGATAGGGAGATTAAATTTACAAATAAGAAACTAAAGGAATAAACCAATTCTGACTCAAATCTTGTTAGCCAGCAAAAGCACTTAATACTTCATATCCATCCACTATTTTTTTTTTCCAGAGCCCACTGATTTTTCTGAGCCTTGACTATGAGAACTGAACAAAGAGAGCCTTAAATATGTAGTAGCTTCAGCCAAGAAAATTATTCAGACAATATGGAAATAAACTTCTGATTCAGTTGAATGGGGAGAAAAAGAAAACATTCATCACAATTCAAGAACTTATCTAGTGTCTCAGAGGATGTTTTCACAGGGCAGTGGCTGGCATGGCAGCAGTCTGGGGCTGCTGCTTCTGCTCAAACCTGATCCAGGAGAAAGTGAGTGATGCAAAAACGCAATGCATCTTCCAGCTCTGAGAGGTGCTGCAGTGTGTCACATGCACACCCACAGCTTGCCCAGCTCAGTCAAACAGCTTTCTCAGGAAGCCCCTCTTGCCAGATGGACCACAGCTTGATAGATATCAGAAATTTAAATGGTTTGGGTCTTTGAAAACTGGTTGTCTTGAACAAAATCAGACCAAACCATTCTGGCACTGAAATATTCCACAAGGGTAACTGTGTATTACTATCTGCAGTGTCTTTGTGCCCAAAATGTGCTGTGTTAGTGTTACTATTAACTTCCAAAATCGCAAGAGTTTAAAATAACAACCAGGCTTTATTATCTAATGCAATTTCATTTAAGCTGCAGATGAAGGGGACCCTTATTGCTATATTCAGCCTCAGCTGACAATTAAATACCAGTCTGACTTTTCTTCTGTACCATGAGTGATTGCAATTCAATACTTGCCTTTCATCTTCCCTGCACTCCCCACAAATTCTTCTCCCCTTACTCAGCTTCAGCACTCCAGTATTCCCTTGCTCCCAGCCACCACTGCCCAGGATTCCCTGGTCTCACACACCAAATGGCCTATCTAGCTCCAGTAAGCCAACGTCTAAGCTGTCCATCCCTTGGCTATCCTGCGGCCTTTTCTAGAATTTACTACCTAGGAACCATCCCAGACTCATTCCAGCCTGCCCATGTCCACTCCTCTGGACTACTTTTGCCTTGGTTAAGGTTGGGTCCAGTGATGTGTATAGTTACACGTGAATTGGGCACCTTTCTCATGACGAGTTTCCTCAAGTCTAACGCTCAAGACAAAACCATCAGCTGTGGTCACTGCTGATTAGGAAAATAAACCTGTTAATTAGCACACACATTGGATAAGGCCATAAACAAAAGCTGGGGAGCTACTGTGGAAGCTGGTTCAACTTACCATCTAGGTGACTACTTCTTTTTCCAGCACAAGGCTTTCACATGAGCCCTTCTAATCACTTTCATATTTACATTTGCTGTGCATCTGTTCTAGCATGTCCAAGCCCTGATGTCTTGGAGGAACACATGCTGAGATACTTCCTGACTGGGGTCAGCTTCCAGTACTGGTGCTCTGCTGGGTGCAGCTCAAGATGTGAACCAAATGCAAGCATAAAACCAACCTGGTTAAGGAAAGAACCTGACATTTGGAAGGCAGTTCTCTACTCTGGTGTATAAAATAAATAAATTTAGGTGATTAAATAATTAGGATTTTATATCTCATTGTCCTGTTTTACTCAATAAACCAGGTTGTTCTGTTTACTCTGTCCCATGGAGTGTTGAGGTATCAAAGTTTCATGGGACTGTGACATCTCTGCTATTCTGCTGCTCTCTCTGAAAGAGGTCACAGGCATAAAGCCACAGAGTAGTCAGCAACAGGTCCCTGGTGGTCATGAATGTAAATTCCAGCATGTACTTCCCCCCTGCTTCCAGTGTTTAATGTCATTGGGATATTTTATACCTTTTGGCTATCAAGGCCTCCTCCAGCAGCGAATTTCACAAGTGATATTGATTGCACTAAGTTGTACATGCACTTCTCCTGTTGCTTCATCAGAGGAAAGTGTTCCTGCTCCTGCACCACCACAGTGCATAGTATTAGCCTTGCAATTTAGCCTGCACGGGGAGTGCTGAATGGACTGTTTGATGGCTGGGAGTACAAGACATCCTCATCTCCTTGCCTTGTGAAACTGCCCAGCACTAGGGTTAATAATGAAATGAAGGCCCGCTAAAGGGCCAGGCATGCTTCAGGGCAGATATGATTGAGGGTTACACTAGCTATATATTTTACTTACAATTCTATCACCATACTCATTCTAACCACAGCCTCTCAATTAATTGGTTCTTAGGACTTGATAGACAGTATTAAAATATTTCTGACAAAAACATTTTCACAAGTATCATTACTTGTCCCAGCCCAACTTGGGTTTCTTACCTTTGTGGTCCACAATTTCACTGTCCAGTCAAATGATGATGTGACAAAGAGATGGGAAAAGTCTATTGGACCCACTGCCATGTGACAATTGATTCCTGTGACAGGTCCTTGGTGGCCTTCAAAAATTTCACCAATACCAGCTTTACTGCAGGAAGAAGAAAGATTTACATGCAGAGAGTGATTTACCACCTAGTGATTTAACACATCTTTTCTTTACCATTAGGTTCATGTTTCCTTTTACAGTACTATTTAACCTGCAAATCTCTCTCCTTCTGCTAAGGCCTTTAAAGCACGCAGAGGTTTACTCTAGTGGGAAAAATTAATGCTCAGAATCAAGCACGGAGAGAATTTCTCTTACTTCTGGTGACTTACTTTACTCACTTCTACATACACTGTCTATTCCTGTAGATTGAAATAAGATTTATGTATAATTATAAAATAATTCTAAATTGTAATTATACTATAGCTTATGCCTCTGAGTAAGCCATTATCACAAGGAATAACCATTAAAATAAAAATGCAGATATGTTAATGACTTATCATGGGCAATTCTTTTTCTCTTAAATATCTAAGATAACTTTTCATAGCAGTCAATCAAGTCACTAGGAAGCAAATGCTTTTTCACAAAAAGCGAAGGAACTGATCCTGTGATCAGGTATCATACAGTCATTACTTTAAACATAAGGAGAAGTGCATTTCATCAGCCAGAGGCTAGAATAGCTATTAAGAAGAAAAGGTACAACACTGTAAGAGAGAATGTGCAGAGTTTTCTTCTTCCTGGAAGCGAATGATGCCAGAACAGTTGTCAGTGCTGTCACACAGTGTACACAGAAAAAGGAATCATGAAATTACCCTTTTAGCTAGATTATAGAAAAATTGCTGGTGGAAGAATATACATTAAAAATAGCCACAGCTCTGATGAGCCTGTCAGCCCTGTGCCAGTGTGAGTACAGGGTACTGAAAGGAGAAACTGAGCTGTGCCAGAGGAAACTGGTCCCTTACCCAGTGGTGCAGTGCTCCCTTATCTCTCCTGTGTTGACAGCGTGGCCTTACTTAGATTCCCCTGCCAGACCTTGCAGCATGTGCTGGAGCAGGGGCTGAGTCCTGCAGTGCTGGATGCAAAGGACACCTCTTATTTTTATCCCAGCTGTCTGCCAGGTAGTCAGTGGGGTAAGGGGAGTTCTGGAGCATTGAGACCATCCTGGGTATTTGCTGTGCTTTGACACACCTTTTTCCAGAATAACATATGGATCTTCACTGTGCTGGGCTGAAGGACACAGAAGCCTCTGGAATTAAACCAGGGATGGTAGCAAAGCTCCAGGAAAGACAAGCAAGTCCTGAAGAGCTTTTGCCAATGGTCCATAGAAGGTTTCTAAAAAGTTGTGCTAAAAAGAGGATCTGGCACCTTCCTCCTCTTGTGAGGAACAAACCAGGCAAGCATGAAAGTTCAGAAGTGAGAAATACCCTTGGGCATGCTTTATTCATCTTAGCAGCCTAAGATTCATTCAAACCATGAGCTATCACAGCCTCTCAGTATATGCCTATATAGACACAATTTTGCAACACTGTCAGCAATCAGGCTAAAATAAAAATATTTCAAAATAAATTAAAAAAAATTAACAAAGCATATGTAAAACAGTATTTATAAAACACTGGGGATGTATAACAAAGCCTTACAGTCTTAAACCACTGCATCAGTGTCTTTTTGGTCAACATAAACTCAGAATATGATAAAATATGAATTCAGAGAACATTGCATATTACTGGTGGGGATGAGCTCCAAGTCTGTCAGTGGAAGAAGTTTGTTCTTTACAAAAGCCTTTCAAGTTTCCCAGAAATAAAACTACCAGTGGAAGTTAACAGAGTGCACTAGCACCCTGCAGGTTTGCAGGGTGCCAGACAAGGAACTTGCAGTATCAAACTACAGCCTGGGTTATATTATGCATGACCACCATGTGTGAGAGAGTGCAGGATTCTCTAGAACCCAAGAGGCACACTGTTCCATAATCCATGTTATTAAAGAAACCAGGTCCATGGTGGCTTTTCTCTGATTTATCCCTATGGAGACTAAAGATGGAGCTGAGAATGGTAAAATTATAGAGCAGATTACCATTTGATATTGGTTTAGACCTGATTACCCTGCAACAGAAGTGTCTCCTAGGGCCTCATTCAACCCGTGCAGACATAGACACCTGCATCTCAGCTAGGTGTATAAACCTGTACACAGCTGTGTGAATCTTCATCTCATCTCATCTCATCTCATCTCATCTCATCTCATCTCATCTCATCTCATCTCATCTCATCTATCTCTGACAAAGAGGCATTTCTGAGGGCCCAGCCATCTACTCTTCAGGCACATGGCAGAAAAAGGTAAAGGAAGTCAACCTAAGAGTAATCATTGCTCCCCACCAACTGCACAGGGAGCCTGGGGTAACAGGCTGTAGCAAAGATGCCCAAAATCAGGCAGCTCCTGTGCTGGTCACAGGAATAGTACAGACATTGTTGATTCAAGAGAAAAGACATTGAACACTCTCCACACACACTTGGCTATCTCCCATTGACACAGGTACACAATGTTTTATAAGTACAAAATGCTGAACTTCACCTTCCATGGCGACAGGCTGTGTAGACTGTTCCCTCTTCACTGCCCACGACAAAGTTATTGACATCTCCGGTCGGGAAAGCCATTCCTGTGACCGCCACTGGTTTGGATTTATTGTATACCAGCTCCATGCTCTCCTAACGAAACAGGTTTTTGTTATTATGCTGGGATCCTCCTTTTGTTAGTCTGGGTTGGATTTTTTAATAACTGATTGCTAAATATTACATGCAGTAGCAGGAGAAGAAGATGAAATCATTTGACCAGTCACAGGAGTTTGGTTTCTACATAAGATGTTGTAAGAAGATGCAATGCCACAAACAAGGATGCTCCTGCCATCCCCAGTGCTGTCTGTCACACATATGAGACTGGCAGGAAGGCACTGGTCTTTTCTGCATCATCTTAAATCAGCCAGAGATGACAGGTGAGAATTTAAAATCTAATGGTGCAGAAACAAAAGATAATACCTTAATGGTTACATTTGCCAGCCTCAGGCTTTAATAAATCATGTAATACCCTTCTATTTGCATTATGGAAATCAGTTGCCAGGAAGCACATGTAATATAGAGTGCATGTGAAGCATTTATTGCACTGTGTCATTTGTCCCTTTGCAGAAAAAAATTAAAAAGTTGGGGTCCTGTCACTACCACCATTCTAAGCATTGCTTTTCAGGGATTTTCTGAGGTAGTCACAAACACTCCCTCTAGACTCCACCATCAAGCCACAAACCAGCAGGAATGATTTCTATTTTCATTGGGTAGCTATATTTTAAAGTAAATCAGCATGCCCATTTTTTGCAATAGCAAATAAAATTGCCTTTATAAATAATTTCTTATTTATAAAGAAATAAATTTCTTCATAAATTATAAATTCCAAATAAAACTGCAAATTTGTGGCTGTTGTAAGATGTGTACACTTTGAGCAGATTTTGCACAACTTTTTAGTTTTTCTGCCCTAAATGGTGTAACCCAAGAATCTGCATAACACCTGGATGATTTCACCATTTTCCTTTTTAGCTATTTAAGTCGCTATGTTCTCTATGTTTAAAAAGTCTTTGCTGCTGTTCTTCTAGGGCCAAAGCCTGTACGGTTTTCCTCAAAAGGGCTTTTTTTTTGCTGTAAAGAAAGTGGGTATCTCTGTGAGAGAAGAGCAATGCAAATCCACAGAGAAATACTTCTTGATTTATACTTTTTTTAAAAAAAAATATTTTTGTTCTATTATAAAGGCAAAACAAGGCATGGCAGTTGCATTGGAAGACCACCCCATATTTCTGTAAACATGTGAGAGAGAGAGAGAGAAAAAGATTCTGTTAATATGGGAGAGAGACCATGTATTTTTTGTCAAAATCTTCTGGGGTGAAATCATCATTTAGTGTCTCTGCAGAGACATGGCCATAGACTGTGGTGGACTCTCTGCTCCCAGTGCCCACATTGTAACTGTACACAAGTGCTCTGGAGTTGTGTCTTTGGAAAGTTTCAGACTGACATGCATCAGCAACACTTTACTCCTCCCAGTTTAAAGCTATGGCATGCAGCTTGACGTCAAGTCCTGTGCCTTTCTTTTCTAGATCACCCTGAGCCAAACTTCAGTGTAATGTGGGGTGTGTTCCCATCCTTGTTGAGAGCCAGTTTTGGAGCAGGGAAATTCCATTTGTGTGATGAAGTACTGGAATTCAGATGTTCACAGATCTGTGCTTCAGACTTCAGTATTCCAGTAAGTAAATATGCAGGGATGGGATTTATCTTCTTGATGTTTAAGTGAGAAACTGTGCAAAGGATTAGGATGCCTGAATATAGATGCCTGGCCATTTTATATGCCTGCATTTCTGTTGCAAAAGGGAATTTATTTCTTAACAGTCCCAGAGCACAACTACTTGTCCCTGTTGCCTTACACAAGCAGCGTGGTTGAACTTTGAAGCTGGCCTCACTTTGAGTAGAGGAGCAGATGTGATGACTTCCAGAGTCCATTCCCACACTAAGACAGAACAGTTCTGTGGCCCAGCCTCTGAAATGGCTTTTCACACCTGGACGAGATGAGTTATCCTCCAGAAGTACCGGCCTCTACCTCAACTGTACAGAAAACTTGAATTTGTAACTTAGACTTTACACATCAGGTTTTAGATGGCTGAGGTTAGGATAGAGGAGTCCCACCTCTTGTGTCAACACTGAAAAGCAAATAATTCAATAGTAATTGCACATTAGTGCATGATTAATGGAATCATTATCGGGAGTTTCTATGCAGCATTTTGAAACAAGATCAGATCCCATGATGCTTAGTAAAAATTATATTAATTTTTTTTCTAAGAAATTGTGAAAAATGAGTGATGTGTTGGAATAGAAAATGTACCTCTTCAGAAGATAACACTTAAAAGATGCTTTCTGTACACTTTTTCAGCATTGGATTCTTTGTTTAGTTTCCATTATTATAATCACTAGTGGTTTGGGCAATTTTCCTGTGTTTCCTTTCATTTCTGATACAAAGGATAGGAGGGGGAGAACAGATAATAGTAGCAAACATTCCAGAGGGGGGGAATCAGTTCTAAAACTCTTGATTTGCATTGTTTGTTCCTTTGGCTACCGAAGGCTGCCAGCAAAGTAAGTTTCTGAGTTTCTGACTGTGTGCCTTGGAAACCTGCAGTGCCTAGGGTGTGTTCAGCAGCAGTGCAATCTAGTCCACATTTGTTAAACAATGCTGTAGAATAAGTGCAATTTATACCACAGGCGACTTGTGTAATTACCATGCTTTAAAACAGACTATTTCATTTTCACTTGAAACTGACCTATGTATTAACGTATTACAATAATTACATGATTTGTGGTAAAGGAAATGGGGTTTGGCTCTTAGCAGAGACTGCTGGAAGCAAGCTGTACTCTTTCAAGTGAATCCATTGGTTTTAGTTTGTATAGGATGCAAGATTTTGGCTTCTAGGAGCTATGTTTCACTGCACAGGTATCCTGCTCTTCCAAAGACCCTTTTTTCCCCCCGTGTAGGTGAAAACAAACCCACCTGTGGAGTTGAGAGCATGTCCAGGCTCCAGGAGCACATTTTGCCATCCGTAGAGACAGTAATAAGATTGTGTGCGTTCTGTGTTCCAACTACATTCACACAATACACAGGATGCTGAAAACACAGAACACTGGAAGTCAGAGAACCATTCTTGCATTTTCATAAACAAATTTATAATGTCTCATATGTTATTTTAAAGAATGATTAAGTAGTCACATAATGCCTGGAAAATATGAAACTCAGCTTTTGCCAGATAGGAATTGTTTTAGTTGCGTTTTTGTATTTCTTTTTCATTTAAATTTTAAGAAGTACATTATGGAGGTGGAAATGTTTTCAAAGTTTCATTTTCCTCATAATAAAACAGCCCAGCTGAGTAATGCTGTGAAAATACTGAATTATGTGGATGAGATTTCACCCACAGGGACATGTATCTTTCTACTGATGGCTTTTGACACTGAAAATAACCAGCAGAAAGAGGAAAACTCTTTCCAAATGGAATAAAAATGAAAACTTTATTCAAGAAAACAGCTGCATAAAACTTGAAGTCTGTCAGAATTTGGCTCGCATGCTAAATATTTGCAAATGTACTCCAGTTGAAGAACATGAACAAGCCCATCAATGTTCTTCAGCACTGGCCAACACACCTTTTAAAATCTGTCATTATAAGTGGGGAGTGACTAAATTTAGGATGCTACACCTGTTTCAGCATAGTGCAGTCATTCCATGGAGGCCGAATTCCAATTAGTATGCATAATGAAACGTGGCTTATTTCTTTTCCAAGGAACCTGGCAACATTTTGAGCCTAAAGCGTCATCTGATATCTGAGAGTGACAAATGCAGGATGGGTCAAGTTCAGCAATCTCCAGAGTGAAAAATCAGTCAGAATGAACAATAAGATTTCATTTCCTTTGACCAGTACAAGTGATACTGCTAAATTAAGGGTTAAGCTTATACAAAAGTCAAGCAAAGAAAAATGTAATTTCTCTGCTGCATTTACCAATAAATAGAAGACCTGGATCTTCAGGAAAAAAAACCAAAAAAACCAAAAAAACTCCAAAACAAACAAAAAAAACCCCAAAAAACCCCCAAAAAACCCATGTTTCTCTAATACTTTGCTTAATTAAAGAAAATTATGACCAACTTACAAGAGATCCCTAGGGAACTTCTAAGCCAATTCTATGCAGCATTTGGTCCTGCTGAAAGGAATGGCAGAACTGCCACTTACATCAAGATCCAGCTGCAGGTCACCCACCCAGTCAGTGGGGAATGGCAGAAATCCTCAGAGCTCTGGCTCACTCTCAGTCTCTGATACTCTGGGGCTCAGAGTATCTGATACTCAGAGCTCTGGCTCACTCTTTGATAGCTGAGTGGGCCCAGTCAATGTCCTCTCTCCAAGGGCAAAGGTGCAGCACCTGTGCAGTGTTTGTGCCCACACTGAGATGGATTAAGCTGTTGCTGCTGAAATACTACCTTGTGCTTGGAGGCAACCTGTACATACCAGTAAGTCACAAGGTCAATTTGATGCCAATTTGTTTCTTCCTCTCAAGATTGTCAGACACCTGGTTTCTCCCAGATCACCAAATGAATCCCAATTGGTCCCTCACGTGTCTCACACTATTACCCTCATAACATGGACTTTCTTGCTGCTTAGTGTGAGCTAATAACCTCAGTGCTAAACATGATTATTGCATACTGATGTGTGAAATAAGCATAGACCTATTTTTTCATGGGCTTTTGACCTCCCGTAGTCCAAACAGAGAGAGTGGGTGGGAGCAAGCTACAGCAAGCAGTGGAATATCCAGAATATTTAGTGGGGAGGAAGAGTGAGCCATGTCTTTCTAGCAGCACCTCAGTGTGTCAGGCCTGGTTTTAATCAGGGCTACCAGCCATCAATTTCATGCACAATAAAACTCATGGAAGAAATGAAAAGATGTAAGGAAAGCAGAAGAAAAAGACAACAAACTGTATGTAACAGAAAGTCTAAACAGGCTCCTTCCTTTTAAAGGGTTGCTGCCAGCTTGCTTCTATTTATCTTGGAAATGAAATCATCATGCAAAAAGGTTTTGTCTTAATTAAAATTTCCTGTTGTCCCAAGTGCAGATGTGTGGTGGGTGTGAAAGGAAATTAGTGAGTAAGCTGTGGGTAGAATTCTCTTTCCTGGTGAATCCAGGCAGTAATCAGTGATACTAAATTTCAGGAAGGTTTAATTCAGGGAAAACAATGTGATCTATCTGTTTCAAATAAACAAAGCAAGAGAAAGAAAAGAGAAAAATCTTTTTTTCACATACAGCATGCGTCCAAATTTTAAAAAAACTCCCACTATTCAGTTCATGTATATAGCAAATATATATCTATGTATACATACAAAAAGTAACATCATTAATGTAGCATTGTTTTAATTTAATTTTTTTCTTGGCAGTAAGGATCCAAGCCAGCCTTTTGCAACCAAGACCTCATTTACAGTTTATGTAAGTAATTCCTATGTACGAATATAAAGCAAGCAACTCTTCTTGTAAAATCTGAGCACTCCTTTAAACATCATGCTTCCTCATGTTAGACTGTGTAAACGCTTATTTATACCAATCCATGACAGCACATAAAGTGCCCATCCACAACTGACAGTCATTTATTTATATTTTTCAAAAGCAAAACATTACATATTGTTCTATTGCAATAATAAAACTGCTTTAATATATAATTCCAGGAGGTACAATTTTGCCTTAAATGATTTTTCAGTGTAAACAAATTACTTCCCATTAATCTTTGCTTTTCCACTAGATTTTGAGTCCCAGTTGTTCAATTTTCAGTGACAGTCAGCTTCTTGCTACTAGTTTTCTGGTCTGCTACATCTCTAAATTGCACTTCCAGGAGAGACTGTTTTTTTCATGCAGATTGAACAATATTATTGGCAACAAAATGAGCAAAAACATTAGGGAAATGAAAAGCAATGTTGAAGTTGCAACCCATGGCACAGATCATTAGGTAATTACATCAACATTCATGATAGTGGAAATTAAGGGAACAATATTTTTATTGCCTGGCCCACTAAGCATGTCTGTGCACACCTGTAATTTTTAATATAAGAGACTTGCTATAATAATATTGGCCCCATACAGAATCTTCAGCAGTAATTCACATGGCATGGCTTCTGGAGTTGTCTTTTAACTCCAGGGATTATTCTGTCACAGTCAACTGAAAGCTGAACCTTGATCTGGAAATTCCAAACATTAGAATAACAGAATTGTAAAAGCTGGAGCTGCAAAAGTACTATAACTTTGTTTGATCCTTCAAGATTACTATCTTAGCTCTCAGAGTACTCTGTGGAGCTCAGTTCCTTATCTTACAGAAAATCTGTGGTTTTCTGCACTCCTATATAATACTTTTACATTTTTCTCCTCCTTTTCACTTTCCACTCAGGAATTGCCCTAAGCCACTCCCAGGATGAGCTACTCCAGCTTCCATCTCTCCTGAAGAGTCCACCCAAGTCCAGACTCTGGGGGAGCAGAGCTCAAGAATGCACAAGGCATTTGTGCTGGATGGACTGGATGTCGCTGCTGTAGCAGAGTGAGCACTCTTTAGCACAGCCCAGGCTTGTCCCTTCCTTCAGCACAATATGAGTACTTTGTAGTGTAAGACATTCTTCAATCACAGACATCATCCTTCTATCACAGATGAAGTCTCTTCTTTCTCAGGCCTTTTGTATTACTGCTCTGCCCATTTATCTCCCAGACATCACAAGAGCCCATTGCCACCATCATTAATTATCTGTAAGTACCTGTGTGTGTCAGCAAAATGTTCTCCTGCATCATTCTATTGAAACAAGCTCTCCCTCAGTGTGCAAACTCTGCCCTGTGGCCCTGTCTGGAGCAGAAGACCATGGCAGGGATTTATGTATTGCTCTAGTAGAAAACAGAAGCAAATTGCCCCACTCTTTCCAAGGGCACCAGTGTCTACTTAAAGGAATCCAACACAAGACCCTCAAAGGTGATTAATCTGGTTCAAAGGAGATATTTGTGTACACCAAGACAACACTAATGACTTCAATTGCCTGCCACAGCAGTCTGAGGGACATACAGCCTCCACAGTGGTCTGCCTGTCTTTACAGACAATGGGGACGAGAATTACAGAGCCACTGTGCTTCCACATAGGTGCATCACTCAAGTATTCTACTCAATCCTATCTTCTTCCTTGGAAAGGAGAATAATGTCCTGACTTGACTGTACAATGTGTGATGATTAAGCACTTACAAGAGGTGGTTGTTCATGTCTCATATCTACTTTTTTCCCTTCAAGGGCCACACTTCTGTTTTCATCTCTGTGACAACTAGCATTGTAGACACAACTAAGCAGATGTCTTTCCCTGCTGACCATCTCCTCTAAGGAAAAGAGGAGGTGATTTTTATCCTTACCGTGTGAGCAGCAGCAGATAAAGGAGTTCTCTGAACTGGAGTGCGCCTGTGACTGCGATTATCCCACAAGACAATTTGCCCAGAGTATGTTCCTCCGACGACCAGGTTTGGGTGAAAGCGGGCAAAACAGACTGACATCACAGAGGACTGGAGGAAAAGAGATAGAGAAGAGAGGGGTTACATCGTCAGCCATCTTCTCTCCCTAGGGAAGCATACTGTAATTAGCATTTTGTATTTTAGGAATCACTGTATGAACTTTATTCACACTCCTTGCACAACAGTAATTCTACTAAAGCCAACAGGACACATGCAAAGAACTAACTCTGACCCTAAAATGTGTTGTTCCATTGGTCCTAGGGAAAATATAGGATGAGTCTGAGCATGATGCCAAAAACCTGAGAGAACCTCTCCAGTGATGGTAACATGCCTAATCTCATTTCCAGAAGTGAGAACTTCAACTAACCATATGCCAGCCAAACAGAGAATGGCATCCTGGGCCATGATATCCCTTCAGGGAGAGCTCTTCCCTTGTTTCTCTTCTTTTAACTCAGGCAGATTGAGGCAAGTCTGTGGAAGATCCTCCAAAGTTCACCACAAGGTGTGCTGTCTTGAGAGCATCAGCTGACAAGCTGTGTCTCGTTGCTGGATCGATGACTGATTCCTCTGCTACATAGGTCTTCTAAGAACAAAGGGAACTACACTTCACACTCTAAGCAGAACTGAGCTTTTCCTCATCCTAATGGCAGTTGAATTATCTTTGTGTATTTTCTTTAGCTGGGGATGCTTAGGAGCCAGACTGGTGTGAGCGGTACCCTGGCTACCTGGCAACATGGTAGAGCGCCCCACAAGCCAGTATGGAGATTGTTACCTATCTCAATTACTACTTTACAATGCCCTTAAAATAACATACAACAGCTGAAGTCCTCAAGGACAGTCCCCAGACCTCCTCCATGTGCCAATGAGCTACAGCCAAGAGTAAGAAGCAGTAACACCTTCAAGTCTTCCATGTTCTTCTTAAATAATTATTTCCCATTTTTATATAATTAGTCCCAGATGTTATGCCTATGCAAATATTTTTTTTTGTATTTAAATGACTGGATATATTGAAGTGTTGGTATTCCTATCTGGGAACTCACTTTACTCAATGACAAAACCATATTTCATTTGCATAAAAAGCATGGTAGACATTTAAGTAAACTTTGTTGAATTAGGAACACTGGAGCTGCCAAGCTGAACTAGACCCAGTGTCTACCTAGGTAATGGCCCCGTCTCTGGGAGAAGTGGATGGGGTTGTAAAACATTTGACATGTGCAGATCTGTTGCCTCCTTTCCTTACTGGTGCTCCTCATGATGATTTCTAGTGGCTAGAGATTAATTTGAACTCATGAGACTTGAAACTCCTTCTGATAGGGCTAGAATTAATTATGCTAACTCTTGATTTCTATAACTAGGTTAATAAGAATAAAGCGAAATGGGCAGTTTAAACAGCTTTTATTGAATTCATGCAGCTGCCTGATAGCAATTGTTAAAAGCCAGATTATATGCTAAGTAAACTTAATAGACATACAGCATGCAGCAGTATATTTATTACTGGGGATTTTTGACCTAATAAGATAATCAAGACAATGAAGAAAGCTTCCATTACTTTTTTTTTTCCTCTCTCCCTCTGGATTCTCCTGGCTGTTCACTTGACATCTTTATACTTTCCCCTCTTGACTAATGCTTCTGCATGCATTTCTCTGATGTCATATAGTCTACCACCTAATGACTAGATTATTAATGTACATAAATGCCTATTTTAGTCCATATCTAAGTGCTTGAGCACAGCAACTTCATCATGGTCAGTCATAGCAATGAGAGGTGGCTTCCAAATACCATTTCCAAAGGACCTAGTTTTACAGAAAAGAAACTCCACCCCTAAGGAACAGGGATAGGTACTGTTAAAAGGGGTTTAAAACTCAGCTACACTGCAGCTGCCATCAAGTTTCCACAGATCCCCCCCACGTTATAATTAAAACGACCCTACAGCACATGTTCTACATTTTATCTCTTTGTTTAATGGCTTCGTGAGTTGTTTTAATCAACCCCTCTCATTCCTTGTAACTAAGCTGACAGATATTCTTACATGAAGTGAAATATCCAGATGATTTAAAATAGTACAGCTTCACCACTGCATACACCCCACAGCAGCTACAAGGCTCCACATGTATTTTAAGAAACCCCAATTCAAACAGTCATTCCACAACAAAGTTCCCAAGTTTGTCCCAAACAAACTTGGAAGGCTCTGAAGCAGGGCAAAGAGGCCAAGTGGACAGTGTATTTTTAAAAGTTCTGCTTTCATGGTTAGCATATTTTTGCATTTAGAATGCCAGAATACAGTTGAATGGCCAGGATATAAACTGCTAAAGCGTGTTTTTCATAAAGTTCAAAAATAACCTACAGACATGACACAGGCTTGAGCTCTCTGCACTGCTTCTAGTTTTACATCTCGCTCCAAAGCAGCTTGCAGTCTTCAAAAGGTGAAGTATTCACATCCTTTTAATTACATCAGCATTGTTTTTTTCTCCAATAAAAAATTCTGTCAAATATTAGAATTTAACAATTTAGGGACTCCATTCCATAGCACTTAATATAGTGATTATTTTCTTAATGGCAGTACTCAGATGAGTAAGGGCTGTAAGATCAAGCCCATTCATTTAACAACTTGAAAAGCATTCATTTCTTAGTCTTAATAGGAGAGAGTGGCTGACAGGTCTCCAGTCTGTCTGCACAGCTCTGTGCTCAAGGACAGCAGAAGAAACCATTCCCTCTAAGCCTCTTCTGCCCCCAGGCTGCCCCTTGTTTGCCTGTTCCAGTAGTCTTGCTCCTCTGAAACAGCTTTGCCACTGACTTCAAAGGGGGAGGAACCAGCTCATGGTCAGGTTTTTAAAATAACAGCATATCCTTGGGTGCACTTCTACCACACCCTTCTAGGGAAATCTCACGGCACTTTCCAATAGCAATGGTAAAACTTCCCAGTTTTTCAGTTAGGGATATTTTACACTGTAGGTGCTTAGTTACCTGTTGCAGAGGACAGAAGATGTGAGTTTCACAGTATATGGCACCAGCACATAAATAAATCTAAGAAGAATCATGTCAGAAGACAATTCCACAGGGAGTTTAGTGTTCACAGTATAAAGACAGCATTTAATGTTAGGAGACTCCCAGCATTATCTTTTTATGGGTGCCACAAAGCATCTGTCAGAGCACAACCACAAGAGACAGGCAAAATCGCAGTGTCTGGTCATCTGCATTTCTCTGAATTGCACTCTGCTGTGCATCATTTTAGTATTTACTTCAGCTTAATGCTCAGGGGTTTTCTCTCTCTATGCAAATACAGCCTACTGGATTTTGCTTTTTCTGTCTCTCCTTAGCTTTCTCGTGGCCTTATAAATACTAAAGTGTTTCTGGTGCTTCTGGCTTTGTGATCTTCCAACCAGATGTTGTACTCTTAGTGAGGCCACAATACTGGTGCTGCTTCCTCATCCCCTGTGCGTCCTCTGCCTCTCTGCCTTGGCGAGCAGATCTCCACGGGCCAGAGGAGCAAACCTGACTTAGTTCCATGTGGGAGCACTGCCCAAGTGTAAGACAGAGCTCAGGCTGGTAAATCTGGGGGTTTACCTGCCCAGCAAATAGGCAATTCTGCTTTTCAAATGCTAAAGCTTCTGCTCCCAGCTGCTGCAAGAACCATGCTGAAAACATAATTAAGAAACAAAACATGAGATGTCTTTGCTCTTGTAACAGCAGAGAGAGGGCTGGGCCTCACAAACAGAAGTGTTGTCCAGCCCTTGGAGAGGTCTGCAGTTGGGGGGAGGAAGGCAGCACCCTTTGTCCCCTGCCTTGGTGGGGAGAGGGGGTCAGGTCCCCTCAGCCCATGGGAAGGAGCACTGTGGAACTGCCTCTGCCTCCCTGCTCCCTCCCTCCCTCCCTCCCCACTAATGCACTGATCCAAACAGGCCCCCAGCCCTCTTCAAGTGGCTGGCAAAGCTGTTTTTTATTTTAGAAGCATAATACAGCCCAGATTTGGATTAATGGTGGCATATCCCGTCAACCACAGGTACACGTGCTTGGGACAGACAGTCATTTAGCTTCTCCCTACTGAGAAGCCTGACCTCAGTACCCACATCTGATGTGTGTAAGGCCCTGGAGACTCGGCTGTCTCTGTTCATGTCCATACGCTTGGATGGCACTCTGCCCAGCCACCAGTCAAACAAGTTCACAAAGACCTGGGTGCTAAATAATAATAACTCTCAATAGGCAGTGACTACTGCCTTCAGCCAGACCTCTTCTGCAGGAAACCACCCCCGGAGCCAGCACTGCCATACTGGTGCCATATGCCTACGCCTGACACCAGATGTATCTCAAAACAATACTTTGTCAGTGGGAAGAAACAATCCGAGGAGTTCACAGGGATTTCTAGGCTCCAGAAAACCAGGTTATACTGCAGCAGGATCTCAGGAAGCTCCTGGGTGGATTTTCTCAGTGAGCACATGCATGTGAAAAAGCACTACCATCAGTGGCATGCTGCTGCGGGTCACTCTGACACAGACAGCTGCAGGCAATGAAATCAACTGCAACTGAGATCATAGAATCATAGAATATGCTGAGTTGGAAGGGAACCATCAGGATCGAGTCCAGCTCCTGCACAGGACCCATTAAAAATCACCATGTGCTGAGAGGCTTGTCCAAACATTTCTTGAACTCTGTCAGGCTTGGTGCTGTAAACTTTCCTAGAGAAGCTATAAACCACCCTCTGAGTGAAACACCTTCTCCTGATATCCAACATAAATCCCACCTGCCACAGCTTCATGCCCTTTCCTTGGGCCCTGTCACTGGTCATCACAGAGAAGACATCATTACTTGTACCTCTTCTTCCCCACATGAGGAAGTTGTAACTGCAATGAGGTCTCCCCTCAGTCTGGCTCCAGGGTGAACAGACCAAGTGACCTCAGCTGGTCCTCATATGGCTTCCCCTCCAGATCCTTCAGCATCCTCTTGGCCCTCCTTTGAACACTCTCTCACAGTTTCATGTTCTTTTTATATTGTGACACCCAACACTTGAGGTGAGGCCACCCCAGTGCAGAGCAGAGCAGGACAAGCCCCTCCCTTGCCCAGCTAGTGATGCTGTCCCTGATGTCCCCCAGGACATGGGTGGTCCTCCTGCTAAGTGGAAGATCCTTTTCCATGCCTGAGGGACTGAGAGCAGAGGGACAAAGCTGTGGTACTGTTCCTTAGCTAAATCCATTAAAAGGTGCCATACTCATATCCTTTATCCACAGGAATAGAAGAACAACCACTGATCACTTATGTCTGCCCTCTTGAGGAATAAATAAATAAATAGGAAGGCCAGAAGTACACATGCAACATACTCATAACCTTTTGTTCTCAGTCCTGCTCATCAAGAGCAGCATTTACAGAACCTAAGCACTCAGTCTCTTGAGAGCTGCTCGACCTTCTTCTGACCAAGCAATCAGAAGACCATTTCGTTCCTGCATTGCTACACACACATATATCTGGCCCCCTACATCACAGGGATGATACACTTCAACTGCAAATGTGGATTAAAACCATCATCTAGAAATAAAACAGCAACTGCATTATTAAATAAAGCTCTTTTTTTTTTTCCTGACTGGTCATGGACTGAAAATAATCATGGAAAGTAGCAGTATCAGATCTGAACACTTTTTCTGGTTTTGCACCATGAAAGGTGTGAGATATCTTGAAAGAGGCAACTTTAGGGTGACTTTGCTTTGGCTACCCAGATACGTGGTATTGTACACTGAAACAGAGTCCTGTCTATTGTGAATTTGGGTATTTCTGTGTTTGTATAACTGTCTAAGCATAATTAGTAGTAATAAGGAAACAGCAGAGAGAATAGCAACAGCTGGTTTTGAAATTGAATTATGAAAAGGAAGTTAAAACATGATTTATATGTACAAAAAACTTAACCAAAGAGGTAACCCCTTAAATCTAAAAGCTTCAAATTCCAAGACTTCTGTACTGCTCCCTTCCAACTGTCTTCCTATTACACTATGAAATAACATCTGAAAGATTTTGTGCTAGAGATTATTTGCGGTACCATACAAAATTTGTCTCTACTAAAAATAAAATAAAAGCAGTTGACATCCTTCACATATTAAAAAAAATAAATAAAACCAAACAAACACTTCTTCAAACCAAATGTCAGAACTCTGTTTAATTAAAAAAAAGGAAGTTTATACTTGGTTATGGTGTGTGTCGACATCTACCCCTTTGATTTACAGGAGTATGGACGGGAAAGAACAGATTGCTTTATTCAAGAGAAAGAAAGGAGGGAGGGGGCCCAGTGTGACAGGAAAGAGTGTAGGCTGTATTAACTTCAGTGCTTGTTAAAACATGAAGGATTAATGGTAGAAAGGGAGGGAAGAATTTTGAATGTCTCCAGTTTAGGATCTTCAAAAATGTTTGGAGATTCTAAGAATGTCTCACCAGACCACATGAAAGCTGCACAGAGAGACTCAGCCACACGACTGCTCTGAATCCAAAGCTGGTATTGCTCCACTTATACCATCAAACCAGTGGAGCTGAAATGTAGCCACAAATTAAATTTATTTTTATTGAAAAAGTACTAAGTCCTTAAAAATAAGGAAAAGAGTATGTCAGGAAATGCAGCCTTTCTTAACCGAGTTTGCAGGGTAGGTAACTCTGACATTGAACCTCAGTGCTGACATCTGAGTATTGCACCAGAATCAGACCACTCTGCCCAAGTCTGCAGAAAGGCAATATCCAGCCTTATGACTTCATTTTAAATAGAGCAGAAAGCTGGAGCTTTCTCCTTTCATCTCTGTAACTGCAGGTTCAGCCTATGGAACTATGAGAGAAAAATAACCAGGAAAAAAGTCCACAAGCTGCCTTTGCAAAAAGGATTCTACGCTTCAGCCCTTCTGCAAAGTGCATTTGCTGTTATGAATTCAGCAGTGTCAGGATGACTTGGAAAAGCAGCTTGCTGTACTGCAAATGCAGATAATTCTGATACTTCTCAAATTTAATGCAGGGAGATCCTGTGTGCCTTATTCATGACTGCAACAAGCAATCAATTCAATAACCCTGAATTACTGCACACACATGCAAAGCCTGAGAATGCAGTCTTTGCTGAGCATCATACTTTGTTAGACGGACAATGAGATGATTAAAGCCTGGAGAAATAAGGAGTAATTTCATAACAACAGCACTTCAAAATAAAGTTTTCTTTCTACCCAGCTACTTAGATGCTAAGTAGCCAAATATGTTTGTTTTCTCTGATTAGGACCTGGCTGCTTATCAGATCTCAGGGTCAAACAATTAATGTCCATGTGCCTGCACATCAGAGAAGCAAGCACTTCCTTGGTTTGTCTACTTTATTTAGGTCGTAATACTCTACAGTTATTCATGAGCTCTGTTAATCATTTTGATTAAATTACTGATAAGGTTGAAGTGATGGGTGTACACCATCCTTTCAGACCTGCAGCCTGAGGGCATGTGTCTGTGGGTAGAGCACAGAGACCTTCTGCTGTCCATGCTCATTCCACAGGCTGGCCACAATTTGGAGCAGATGGTGTCAGCTTGAGCCTGGCAGTCTGGCATGCAGCTTGCATGCACCAGGGCTCACTGGTTTCAGCTCAGCATTAGCCAAAGTCTTCTGGGCCAGAGCTGCTATACATATAGGGTCATGGTGTCACTGCCTGCCACCACTGCTAACTATAGCTGCAACTTTTGTGGCACAGAGACTCTTTATTAGGATGGGTTTGTAGCAAAATCCCTACTAAAGCATCTCAGTCCCATGAAGCCCCCTAGAATTGATCAAATAATAGCATTATCTTAAAAATTGGCACAATAGTTAGATATTCCAGATAAACATCTTATTTTAAGCACTGCAAATGAAATCAGATCTAGAGAGACACGTACTCAAAACATCATGCAAACCAAAGTGTTCTGTAAGTGTTGCAGTTAGCCAGCTCCTGAAGCATCTCTGAAGGTGAAGCCACTGCTATCTAGCAATTACCTGGGGAACCTGGCTGCAAGGGAGAAATCCAGGAATTTTGGTCCCTCTTCCTGAATTACTTCTTCATATTATCTCTCTAATATTTAATCTGATATCGAATTTAGGTGTAATCTTGGCAGTCAGCCCCATGCTCATAAAGTGTCCCAGCCATTTGTCTCAAGATTTAAGCTTCTTAATGCTGCACACTTCTCCAGGCAGAATCTCCTTCCTGCTGGAACCAGGATCAGGCCTCAGGAGTGAGGCTTAAGAGTCCCTATCCAGAGGTGTATAGTGTTCTATACAGAAGCAGAAGAGATCCCCTAGAGACTGAGCTTAGGCTGAGATTTTGGTGTCCTAGACTCTTCACAGTGAAAGCACAATAAATAATCACTTGATGGCAAGTTTTGGAAACACTAAAATCAGACTTTAGAGAGCCCACAGAGACAGCAGATTCCAGATCTGGAGAACAGGAATAGAAACACCAGTTATTCTCATGCTGTGGTGATGGTTTTGTAGTTTATATGGCAGCAGTTCCTCAAGCCAATGCATTTGATCAACCAAACTATGTGAAGCCACAGATGAATTAGAAACCAGTACAGATGCTGCAAGAATAATTATCTACAACTCAGCCTGTGAAGTTTGGTGTAGTAGTCACAGCTGCTTGTAAGAGAGTCAAGGATAAATCTCAAGTGTAGCACTGAGTCCAAAACCCCACAAGAAATGCAAAGGCCATGAGAACTGAGGAACAGTCAGAAGAAGATCGAACATATTGAGCCAAGAACACTTTAAAATCCCAGGTGAGGAAAGAACTTACTTAAGTCCATCTTTTCTCAGAATTCCATGAACTTCTTTGCTATTAATTCTTCTAAGTTCTCCATTATTTTAACGACTCAAAAGCCTGCTCACAGCCAAGAAAATTGGTGCTTTCCTAAACAAGTGATTTTTAAATTCAGGGCTTCTGAAAGCAAATTACCTCCATTCTGTGAGGAAAGAATGTTCATCATCCTGATGTTCAGAGGTCCTGGGAAGACTGTGTAGACTTAGAGACAGTCTCAACTCAGCAGATTTCTGCATCAGTATCAGAGACAGGGAAGGGAAAATGCGTATGAAGTGCCAGAGACAGATTCACTGAATTGCCAATGTAGAGAGGCACACATAGAGATAGTCTAGTCTAACCCCTTGGTAAGAGCAGGATCAGCTGGAGCAGATTGCTGACAACTGTGTTCAGCTGGGTTTTGACTGTCTCCATGGGCGGAGACCCCATTGCCAGCTCATGCAGAGTTTCTCATCAATCAACATTCCCAACTCCTTCCCCTCAGGGCTGCTCTCAACTCCTTCTCAGTCCAGCCTGTATTTGTGCTTATTGCCTCTCCCCAGGGGCAGGACCTTGCACTTGGCCTTGTTGAACTTCATGAGGCTCACAGGACCCACCTCTCAAGCCCATGAAGGTGCATGCCTCTGGATGGCATCCCTTCCCTCCAGTGTGTCAGGGACCCATAGGGCTGGGTGTGGTCACTGAACACACAGAGGGTGCTCTCAATCCCACTCTCCACCTTGCTGACAAAGATCTTAAACAGCACTGGTCCCAACCCTGACACCTGGGGACACCACTTGTCTCTGGTCACCCCTTGGGCATTGAGCCGTTGACCACAACACTTTGAGTGCAGCCATCCAGCCAATTCCTCATTCACTGAGTGTTCTGTTCATCAAATCCATGTCTCTCCAGTTCAGGGACAAGGATGTTGTGCAGGACAACATGAAATGCTCTGCACAGTCTAGGTAGATGACATCAGTCATGTGAAGACTAATAAGCTTTTATATTTGCCCCAATTCATCACTTTCAGTGATGTACCTTTTATAAGCAGTGTCACTATGTGATTGAAAATAATTGTAAATAATTGAAAATTTTTTTAACAGTGCACACAGATGTGGAGATTGAGAGACTGAGAGGCACAAACAAACAGGTATTTAGGGGAAACACAAAAGATACCACAGTCAAGTCTGTATTTAAGAATGAGGGTGGAAACCTGAGTTGCTTTCACACTATTCATGTCTCCTACAGTAAATTACTGTAGAGATTCTCCTATCAGAAGCCTGACTCTGCACCCATAGAGCATTAGGAAGCAGCTAAGATCACAGAGAAATAAATGAGACCCATTATAGACAATTTTTAATTCCCCTTTCTCCAAACTAACCTCAGTTTTCTGAAATTTCACATCCTGCTTTTGTCACCTGCAAGGCTATGCTGCTGGTTTCTACAGTTTTTTCCACAAGTAGTCTTGCAGAGGAGGAAGGATTGAGATAAGTGTTTTCCAGCCTCAGGGTGAAAGCCTTAGTAACACTAAATCAGCATAGTTATGCCATCTTACAGTTGCTGACTCCTGGAATATCAGAGGACCACCTCCTGCTCAAAAACCAGCATCCCTGGGTCATTCACTCGCACCAGTGATGGGGCATTTCATAATGCATCTTTATCCTGCCAGGAAAAATGGATTTATCCCAGAAAACTCTTGTCAGCAGTTCTGCACAACTCTGGTCCAAATTTGGTTTAGTCTATTTATTTACAGAGGTAAGCATGAGATAGCAAAGATTGAGCCTGTTTTTTCTCCTGTTTTTCTCTCCATGAAATGACTGGTGATTTAGTATATGTTCATGAACAATATGGAACTGAAGTGGGATTAGTATTTTTCTTAGCTACAGAAACACTAAAGGGTGTTATAAGAGCAATCAAATGAACCAATCACAAGTCCTAATGCACTCTGGCACATTTTGTTGTAGAGAAAATGAAAACACTCTGATCTCTCCAATATGACAAATTGTTATAAGTATACTGCTTCTTGTACGTAGGACGTTTGCTTGTCATTTTATGCTAAAATAAATGTACTTAAACTTTTCTTTCTCTGCCCCATGGGAAACATCTTCCAAGGATAGTATCAGTATCTCAGCCACACGGCACGTGCTTCTGCTTTCTCTTTGTGGGAAGTCAGGAGTGTTAATCATCATTAAATCCATGTTGTCCATATACAAAAGTTCTTTTTAAGGAAGTACTTGTCAGTCATCCAGCCACGGGGGCAGAGGGTGGAAAACTGTTGATTTTAGACTTAAGGCAATGGGCAGTTGTATCCTGGGCTGTAATGATGGATCCCTTGGTTTCTGGGGCCTTTTGCAGCAATTTAGAAGAGTAACTGTTTTATATTTTGTGCCAGGTAACACAAAAAAGAGGCTTCACTCCTCACATAGAGCTCCCACAGAGACAAAAATCATGAGGTGAAATAATTTTCTTGAATTTGGACCAAATGTACTCTTCATTGCAACTAGTTTGCACTGAGAATAGTTACATAACCCAAACAGGAAAGTCATGCCTATGGCTGTTTTTCCATCATTTGCAGTGGAGCTAGGGAATTGCATGGTATTTTACATCCTTTATGGAAAAAAATTGGTGGAAGGATCTCAGTGACTTATTGATTTCACATCTGATCCTGCATTTCTTGTTCACCTAAAACCCTTTTAACACTGGGAGTTTCAAAATATACAAAAAATATATAAAATGTAATGTTCATATCAGCAAAGGAAAATTGGGTTCTTTTTTCCCTTCCTTCCTTTTTACACTAGATTATGTTGTAATGTAGCCAGATCGACAACTTCTAAAATATAAAACAACCCCAGGAACAATTGCAGGATTTGGTGGGGTTTTTCTCTGCAATTTTAGAATAGTGTGACAAATCTGCATTTTTTTTATCAACAGAGATGTTCCAAATTCTGAGTTGAACGAATAATGTCATATGTTTGTAAGTATCAATAATCTAAGCCATCTGCAAAGGAATGGTTTTGCAAAGGCATCTCTTTCAGGACACTGCGGATTGTGTCACTACTTGAGGTTTTGGCAAACCATCAATATCACTATAATTTTCTCCTATGAAATATAGTTTTTGACTGAGATTTTTTTTTTTCCCTTAGCTAGCTAAAGTTTAAAAATATTGCATGTCTCATTCGGCAAATTCAAAAGTTAGGCTTTCTCCAAATCGCATATTAGATGCCAGTAATTCAGAAAGGTATAATGCAAGTTATCAGTGAAATAAAGAAGCTTTAAAAAAACCTAACTGAATGCTCACTCTATCAAGTAGCCAATATATTCTTTATATGTGGTCTGAAAAGAAGATTACTGAACTTTAAGAAGAGAAATAACATCTTTAAGTACAGGTTCATTACAAATCTCTCTTTTCACACTTGCAAAAAGCACAATGCTATTGCTAGTAATGACAGTGTATCATTTAAGTGTATGACATCTACCCCCTCCAAAAAAGGCTTAGATGTGAGAACCACCTGAAATTTTCTATCCAAGACAAAGTTGTCACTTCCTAATTATTTGATTCATAATTGAAATCTCCGTTTCAAATGAGGAAGATGATCTGTGTTAAGCCTTGGTGTAAGCAAAGGAGCATTCTGTTATTAGCAGACTTTGTATGTATAAACACATTCCTCAAATAATCCAGAATGTTAATTACTAACAGAGAAAGTACACCCACCTTTTGTATTAGCAGTCATTTCACAGACTGACACGGTGTACAATTATTTTGTTATACAAATTGCCTTTGATGGGTGTGTCGATCTTCAGGGCTCTGTACAAGACAAGGAGAGATCCAAGCCATCATGGAAAAATCAGCTTCACTAAGCGTTTGTAAAGATACAGTTCAAACCCAAGGGAAGAATTTATGCAACTTTGTGACATCTCTTTAGTCTAAATAATGATGCTTATTTGCTCCCTGACCTTTCCTAGAAGAAGGTTTCCTTCTCCCACTCTTGTTATAAAAAATATAATTATTTGAGTTTTGTGGAAATAAGTCAGGTTTAAGAGATTTTAGGACGGAAAGGTGAAGGGCTATGTGGAAACCTGGCATAATTAATTTTGAACTGCAGATGCTAGAAGGTTCCACACTAACAGTTGCGGCATTTCAGCAGTAAAGCAAGACTGGTGATTCCAGGACTGGCTAAGACATTGTGACACCTGAGCCAGAATATACATTTTCACATTTTCAGCACCTTTTCTGTCCTCCCACACCAAGGTTCTTGACAGGAGACTCTGTCCCTTGTACACATGATCCTCTTTGTCCCCCTCTACAAAACTGCTGCGTGCAGGTCTCTCCTCTCAGTTAAGACATCAAAAACCATTTTCCAAGTACTACAATTAGCCTTCAGATGTGTAAGTGTAACTTCTACTGACTCACACACAATCTCTCCACAAGTATTGGGGCACTAATCTTAGGCCAAGTGATAGTTATTTTTAATCAACAAAGGCTAGAAGTGATGTAGCTCCTCCAATGGGAGGATCAAAAAACCACAACTGTTATCAGCTGAAAAGGGAAGAATTTAAGCCAGAAGCCTGAGAGACAAGACATGGGCTCTTGCTTACTGACATCTTCATGGCACAAACTGTGCTCTGTTTCCACATTCCAAACAAAAACATGGCAGAGGACAAAAGTTTTGAAACAGAAACAGAGTAAATATGTCCTTCTATCATAAGCTGTAGCTGAAACTATTCTTCTCCCCCAATCATATAGGTAGAATTAGAACTTCCCCCAAACTATAATTCAAAATGGCAACTATGCTTCTGAATTAATTATTACAGTGTGCAGATAAGCACGTAGGCACAAATGTAAGAGCAACAGAGTGTCCCAGAGAAAAGGCAGAAGAGAGCTTTACACAGCTCCACAAAGATCATCCCACCAATGATGCACAGCAGGAAACAAAACTTAAATGAAAATAGAACAGTCCCTTTATGTCTGAAGAAACCCTCCTTGGTATGATTGACAACATTTTGGTATGTGTTACAAAAGTCAGCAATAAAATTGGGACCCTGGGTGCTGAGGCATTCCCACTATGACAGTTGTCTCAGTATCTTCACAGGCAGACATTCAGAGGCCCATTGACCAAGGAATTACTACCGAAAAAAAGGCAGAATCTGATTTATGTTTAGGACTATAGGGTCATGGGGAAACTCAGGTTGGAAAAAACTTTCTCTTCCAAAGAAGGGGTTTGTGGGGTTTTTTTGGGAAATTTGCAGTCAGCTCAGAACCACATCTTCTCTGACATTTACAGCCCTTTAACAACTGATGTCATGTACCCTCTCTCACTAGAAACTGAGAAATTAGGTAAATCAGCTCTGAAATTGGACATGCTGGATTTTTTGATTGATTCTACTTAATAAAGTTTGTGAAGCTTAGAGAGAGTTCAGGGTCTTTAATTTCTTGTATGTCTCTGAAGAAATGAATCCTTGCTTGAAACTTAGTGCTAACAGGGTGAGGAAGTTTTTGTGGAAAAGCACCATTATAACTACAAGGGAAAATATTCTTCATTTTTAAAGTATTCCAACCATATTTTCTGGACTTTCCTAAACTTATTGTAGTCCTTTTTTTCTTTAGAAGCTCTGGAGGGACTGAGCTCTTGTCTGGTTTCCACAGAGAAGGAAACTCCAGGACAAGAGGAAAAGGAGGATATTAGTCATTCAGGCTTTTACCTCAGCCTGTTCCACACACAACTCTTGTGGATTTGGGCGCTCAGCACCTTTAGAAGGCAGGCTGCTGGAGCAAAAGGCACATCTGAAGGAATTTATGTTGATTTTGAAAGAGCAGACTACAACAAAGGAACCAAATCAGGAAAAAAAAGAAGGCAACTCTGGCCAATATCAGCCACTAAATATAGCCTTGCACTTACCTCAATGCATCTAATTCTAAGATATGCATTTATGACTCCATCCATTTAGTTGAAAAGGGAAAGACCACACCAGGATAAGCAATGAAGAGTGGTCAAACACATAACTTAATGGCAGGGTATGGAAGCCACTACAAAAAAGCTAGGGGAGAATGAAACATTTTGTGGTGCAGCTGAGTAGCTGATTTCTGTACCCAATCCACCAATATTTTCCAAGCGTGGACAGCTTTTCTTGAAATTAAAATAGAAAACACAAATCCCCTATCCCACAAAAAACTTGACAGTTTAGTAAAAAGATGGAACTAACCAAGTAAATCTGACTGCATAGCATTTTAGGAAAAGGACAGAAATAGCTGCAGCTATTGAAAGTGATATACAGCTGAAATATTTTTGAGATTATGCTAAAAGTTGATCTGACTCCTTGAAAGAGCACTTAAATGGTTACTGCTTCCTCAAATAAAAGTTACTTCATATGTGTCCTCCTTCTTTAAAAATACACTGAATGTAGTTTCTTCTGAGTCAGATCTGTACTTCTCACCGCCCTTTTGCGACATTTGAAAAAGACATAGCTGACAAAGAGGAAGTTACTAGATCAGGAAATAATCCATAACAAATCAAAAGACAGTCAATGCAATAATATTTTTGTTTCTGTTATCATTAGATTGGGTGTAGTAAAGCAGAATTCTTTACTTTCCAATAACAATGTAGAGTCCTCCAAATCAGAAACAAAATGCAATTTGGTTTATTTGCATGAAACTAATATCTTTAGCTGTCTTCCTCCTCCACCCCTCATCTCTTGAAATGATGGATGGTTGAGGCTGAGATCCAGATACCTCAACCAACTTTAATAACCCCTCTTCAGTTCCAGAAGAAAGGAAATGGCTTGTAATAACCTCAAGTCCCTTAGATACATTGATTATTTATTTTCCTTGTCTCGGCAGATCAGCTTTATCCCAAAAGCTACGAGATCTGATAGAAGAGAAGTGCTGTACACATGCTAACAGGCTCTGCTGAATGAAGGGGTATAAAGCTCAGACTATTGTCTACTAGCCCATCTACTGTGAACTCTGAGTTCTCATTTGCCTCACTTGGCCAGATATGTTGCTGCAAAGTTTCAGATACTTCTTCAGGTCACTCTGGCTTAGAAAGCTTAGATCAGATCACCATGAAACAGAAAAACATCAAGGGCAGAGATGATGAGTAGTAAAAATAATCCTCATAATGAATGGGTAATGTAGATTTTTATTTGTATGTTCAGGGGAAAAAACACATTAAGAACATAAAAGCACTTTCTAAAAAAATAAAGAAACAGTCAATGGTATGGGAATGTTCACATACAAGGCCAGCCCCAGGCATTGCAGAAATCAATATAGAATTGAGCACATGTTGAGTGAGATCATCAATAACTGTGAGATACTACTTTTGTTTTTGTCACCCTCACCTAAACACAAACCAGCAGTAGCTGAGAAAAGCAGTGTGAACCACTGCTTAAAATTCTCCCAACTAAACCAAAGGAGAGGCAATTTGATTTCCATGTTGTTGCTGGAATTCATTCCATCTCTGGATACTGCCAAACCAACCCAACTAGGGATGACTCATCTGCATGGTTTCATAAAGTACTTCTGAAAGGCATGTGTCTTGCCTTTGGAATGTTCTGGATTAGACCAAGAGTATGTGATGCTCCAGCATGGGGGAAGAGGTCATCCCTGACTCTTCCCTACAAAGATATTCCCAGTCTTCACTCTGCAGCATTAATGGTATGCTCAATTTATTTCTCACTACCTAAGGAAAGCACTGAGCATTCATTCCTTTGGCAAATGATATCACCCTTCCATTCCAGTTTTGCTTCAGAGACAACAATTTTTGCTTGCATAGGGAAACAAATGAACAAATTGCCCAATCCCTCATTCTTCCCTGTTTTCCTATTTCTAACCTTGTGGTAAAGAGATGTATGATGAGCTACAGAGGAAAAAATTTGGGAGTCACAGCTAAAATACTGTCAGCACATAAAGCATAAATATAAAAACCCAAAGAAGGGCAAAAATAAAACACGTAGAAGAAAAAAAAAAATCAATGGGAGGTGAGAGTAGAAGCCATCAGGATTATTTTAGAAAGCATCTGATGAAGCACATGGCAGTACACATGAATTAAAGAGAAAACATGTCCACTTGGCTAATTGTAAGTTTTCCTTTAATGAATATTAACTAAAATTTAACTCAGTATTTTTAGCACAACACATTATAGAGCTATGAAATGTATTACTACTTAAATTGTATTAATGAGACAATAATTTAATATTACTCTAAATTGGGTAAGAATTTCATCTTTCAAGAATACACCACCATTCACATTTGAGGACTGAAATCAAATGTTTTGCTGACTGTAATTAGGCAAAATTTTCCTTGTCAATCTATTTTTGCATCATTGTCTGTCATGGCTGATTGAAAACTTGAGTTGAAACCCCTTGGTTCTGGCAACTCTTAGCATTTCACATTCTCCTACGTAAGATTAGAAACAGTCTCAGAAACAGGTAAGGAAAATGAAGACATTCCATGGTACGCATCTGGATAATATATCAGGAATGACAGGAAAACATTAAGGGTTCCAGCTTCAAGAATTTACCAAATGTTCACAGCTGGTATCTGAAGTTTTCCCTGCTGCACTCCACCCAGCTCTTTAGCTGTCCGGAGATGCTTCGCAGATCTACCTCTAGTGATGTTAGCAGAACTCCTGAGGTGAAATTTCTTAGAAGTTTCTCAGAAATGCCTTTATTAAACCTATTTATTGATTTGACTTCTCAGAAGTGGCATGCAAAAGCTCATTGAGTCACACCTGAAATGAGTTTCTACTTATTTGTGTCTTGCTCTCTGACCCTCAAAAATTGAAAGGCAAAAGGTATATTAGTCAGCATCTTGTAGGATTTATTGAGACCACTTTTTATAGAAAGTCTTTGGGAAGGAAAATTGAAGCCTATTGGGGAAATACATTCAAAGTACTATATTTGTCAAGCCTGGGCAATGTAGCTATAACAGTAAGCTGTGTTCATCTCTTGCTATTGGGCTGCACTGTTGTAAGGTCACGTATTTGGTGAAACAAAACTGGGCCTCTCTCTCAGAAGGCCTAGAGAAATAACTGAATCAGGACTCACTAAGGGAAGGTTTCTCTAGCAAAATCGTAATATAAATGATATGGGGTTGAGTAATTATACAGTTAGTTTCCACTAATGGGATAACATGATGATCTATAGAACTGAAATCCAGACTATGAGCTAAGATACTACTCTTATCTTCTTTTCCATCTGAGTCAGTTACAGCAAAACCTGTGTTCAAGAGACCAAGTTCCATATTTTTTGCTTCCCCGTTTAATCTCATGTGGGTATCCCCATCTGATCTGAAGATATGCAGAAGATACTCCACATCAAAAACCCTATAATGGTGGTTCAAAGATCCAACTCATAATGGACTTATAATGCAAATTATCTCTGGTCAGTTTAAAAAGAAAACAAATATTTCTCATGGGCAGAGCTGATGTTCTTTAGCTAAAGAGAGTAAATCCAGGATACATGTGCAAGCACAGTGTTATATATGTATCTCAATTCACAGGTTTTAATGTTCCAATTTTAAAAGTGAGCGCATCCAACAATGTGAGGATTAGACAGAAGCTCAGCCACGCCAAATCCCTGGCCACCACTTTGTTCTGTGTGTGTTTTTCTAATGGAGAGTGTAGCCTGTCTCATTGCTTTCAATGCAGTAAGTCATATATCTTTTGCTTAAGTGTATCTAGATAGAACTTGAATGGAACAAATTCCTATGTCTTTAGCCAATCTTCCTCTGTGTACGCAGGACAGTTACCCTGAATCTGGTCATTATCTTGCAAAATCAATCTACTTTAAGGATTATCCTTCCTAGAAATGTCATCTCTTCTCTTGGAGGTTATGTTCAAAATATTAAGCTGCATGTACATCATAGAAGAATCTGAATGTGGGATCTGAGCTAAGACCTTAAGCAGTCTGAAAGAACGCATTGGCTACCGAATATGATATCCAGGAAAATACAAGTCCTCATTCAAAGGTAACACACGCACACACACACATAAATGTATATAAATCTGTATGGCATATTTGCAGGCTTAAACTCCTTGTGAAGTTGTTTTTCAGTATAGCAAATTAGAAAAATATGCCCGGAATTAAAGGTTACTTAATCGGGTTGAAGCAGCAACTTCAATTCCAGCAACTCCCTCCCACTATGTTACATCTGATAATGTACCCAAGTCCAAACATAAACTTAGTTCAAAAAGATGTTTGGTCCTCAAATGTAAAATGACACTTAGCTTACACAATTAGCCAGGTAATACATATCCTTCCAAGAGAAGCAATTTTTACCACGGAATTATCTGCATTTTACTAATCTCTGATTGTTAAGATTTACATGCTGAAACTTTTCCATATGGCTTTTTGAATACCACTGTCCTGTATTTAATTACCACAGAGGGATATTAATGAAGAGGTTTGAAATTTGGCCCAGGTCCTGCTCCACAGTTTGGACAGTTTGATGGAGATAGAGCTAGGGAGCTGAACTCTTCTGTCAATACAAGGCTGTGCCATTTCACACACAAAACTAGTGGCAAAAGAGGAGTAAACAGACATAACAGAAATAAAACACTCAACTATTTTTGAATTGTCCATAAACTTCTAAGCCAGCACAATTGTAAACCAGTACTGAGTAAAGTGGAACACTATTTTGCTGATCTAAAGGACAGTCAAACTGACTGACTTAAAGGAATAGGTGGGGTGGATTTTGAAATCGAGACAGTTTTGATCAAGCTGTAAGTCAGACACATGTCAAAGAATGCAAACTTTACTACCAAATTTTAAAGGCAAAACATGATATTGAGCAGAACCAAGGCAAGGGTAGGCAGCATGAGTGCAGAGGATGCGAGGAAGTTAACGTGGGTGGGAAAGCATGTGTTACTGCCTGGATGAGGAAGTGGTACACCACAGTTACTTCATAAGTGCGAGGGATTTATGAACTAAAGCTCCTAGGGACTGTTTTAAATAGACAAAGAATGAAATGCAGCCCTGACAAGCTTTTGTTTGAGAAGGCTGGTTGCCTTCTAAAAACACTGGACTGTCACTTCTACTTTTACTAAAAATGCCTATTTTTAACCTTAACTTTTTCATAAAAACAGTGGGGTGATGCACCATGTATTGTTTTGTCCAAAGCATAAAATCGATGGCTTCCTCAGCCTTACCTGACAATGGAACACATATTCTGGTGTGGTTTTCTTGAACTTCATGTTCCACACCAAGGCTACCCCATCAGGCTCATGTGGAGCATCTTCATTATTGTTATAAGATGCAACCATCAATTCAGGGTACTAGAAAGGAAAAGAAAATGCAAATGAAATAACATGGATGACTAAAAATCTATACAAAATGGTATCAGACAGAAATAATCTACACTAAATGTGCAATATCTGGTTTTAATTAAAATACATGCTAGCTGAATCATATTATTCTGCTTCATTTCGGTTTTACATTTTACTCGTCCCAAACATCCTCCAAGCCCCTACTTTCTCTCTATCAGCTACTCTCAAATATCACAAAGGCAATGCTATTTTCTGCACATAATTCTTAAGAAAAGACAACTAGCAAAATATTTATAAAGGGAATGAAAAGGAAGGAAGAGGAAAAATTTGAAAGCTTGAATAATTTTAACATATTTGCTGAAACATCTCTTCTGGGACAAACTGCTGTCTTAATTGATTTTGATAATAAAATACGATGACCACAAGGTTGACTTGCTTTTATTCTGAAATTCACTTCTTTTTCAGCATTCCTGAAAACTGTTCTTTCTTATTTCATTATGCACTCTTATTCACTTATGCACAGAATCAACTTGAAAGCTCTTCTTGATGATTCAAATGGCAAACAACACATTTTCTTCACAGAAGCTCAATTTTGCAAGATGTTGAGGTCATCTTGTACAGCACAGGGTGACCTTGAATTCCACTCACTCAGTAAGATTGATGCAATGAGCACTCTAAAATCAGACCCACACTTTTTTGTATACCCATGCTCCACTGTTGCATAGAAGTAGATATGTAACATCCATATTTATCTGCTGTGTTTATATTTACATATATGCAACACCCATATGTATTTGCTTTGTTTATATATATGTATCTATATATACATAAGATCATATATGAAAAAACAGAATTTCATACTGTCTTGATGACCTTGCATCATTTTAGAACACTATAAGAAGTAACAATTTATCCACAAAACATCAACTACTTTTGGTCTATATAGTAACTCCTAGTTGTTCACTCTCATATTTGACACTAGGCACCTCTGGTAACCTCTGACCTTCCCTCTATATGTTTGCCTATTTAGAGGGATAAAGCAGTGGAGATGATGGCATGTCCAGAGAAAAGAATGTGGCTTCTGCAGACAAATAACTCAGCAGCTCAAGTTCTGTGAGACCTACACTTTCCTCTTGTAAATCAGAAATGCCGTCTCTCAAAATTTCTCAGTGTCTGAAAAATATTGTGACTTTTTGTCTTTCCCAGGTAAATTCCTGCCAAACCGTCCACCACTTTACAGAACAGTGCAGCTAGTAGATTCAAAGGAAGCAGGACATAGAAACTCTCATTTGGGAGCTGTGAATTCGTACCAAAGGCACTTTAACAATTTTTAAAAACCTAAACCACCACACCACCCTTTCCATCATTATTATTGGGGTCTGAACCTCTCTGCTCTCAAAATCCATTTGGAAGAAACAATGGACACAGCTGTAACTTCTTCCACCAGCAGATGTTGCTTCCCACGTTCTGTAAACTTCCATGCATCACAAAGCTGATGATTATCCTATTCAAGCTCATTGCTCCAAATGAGCCTGGAATCATTCTTCCATGTGTGGAAGAGTCAGCAATGACCCTGGACACCATAGCCTATCCCTTTCCCATTTTAAGGAAATTCTGACTAGATTGTACCTACACCCCTCCAGACCCAGGCTGCTGGGACAGCTTGTAAGAAGAATTTAGCACCCAATTCACTTGCATGGAATTTAGAGGATGCAGTAGACCAACCATGTCTTCTTCCTCATCAAGACCTGAGGGATACATGAGAGTGGATTAATCCCACACCTGAGATTCCACCTCTCTGGACATAGTTGTGCCAGCCCTGCCCTCAACTGCTCTAATCCATCTCACCCCTCTCCTCTCTCACTTCTGCAACAGAGTTTACAACCACTTCTGAACAGCAAGCTCGGCTTCTCCTTTGAACCTTTTCATCCCACACTGGCCCATGTTCAAGTAAACAGAGTGTGCAGCAGGCTTTGGACAGGGCATCGCATTTTGGCTGAACAGGTTGGGGACCATGCACGTGAGTGCCTGAGCCTGCAGTCATTAAGGGGTAGATACGTGGGCAGGCAGTAGCAATGAGCCATCCCACCAGCATGACTATAACCAGCTAGGGTGTGTGACCAGGTCCAAAGTACCAATTTTGAAGCACTTTGCGGCTGGTTCATACTCCAGAAGTTTAGTGAGCATGGTTCACAGCACGTCTGGCTATAAACAAACACTGACTCAAATCTTGCTGGTCTATTTGGTAGGTTTTGCAATCCGTTTATGTATTTGACTGGAAACTCAATTTAAAATTTACACCTAACTGGGTAACACAATTATGAGGCTTTTTTACTCTTAAAAAAACAGATCTAAGTGAAATACCCTAAATCCTTTCTGGCACTGTGCACTCCAATGCTCCACTCAATCTACTTCCATTGGCATTGGTTCCAGTCCTCACCAGGTGCCCAAGTGTCCTGCAAATTAAAGCAACATAGAAATGGTGCTGTGCAAAACCTCATTCAAGGCTGCTGCCTGAGGGTCAAGAAAGACACATCACTCTCTCTGAGACCATGATCTTCTTGGCTTTAGGCGATCTAAGTTAGCTCCCATGGACAGGGTAAGGCGCTATCATTATTGTGTTTTCTCTCAGTCTGTTGGGCCTTTCCCTAAGGTCCTTAAGCGCCTAAGCCATTTTCCTGTTGCTCTGGGAAAGAATCAAGGGCTAGAGGGTTAATTTGAATGGTATGAATGATCCCACATGTTTGAGACTGTATTCTACAAGTGACTGGGAACAGAGTAACTTGTTTAATCAATGCATCAATGTCCTTTGTTTGATTAAGCTTCTATTTGCCTCGAGGCTGTTTCGCAGCAGCAGTTTTATCAGAGAAAATTGAGCAATGTGTTCTGCAGTTCCTATGATTATTCAAGTTATTCTTTGGCACAGTGGACACTGTCATGTCCTGGAGCATGTGTAAGCAGCAGAGCTAGTGGTTAGGTGAAATACCTCTGTCTGGCTCCAGCTCTTGTCTCATGGATACAACTCAAAGCAGGAAGGAGAGGAGGCAATGCTATACTCCCAAGCTCCTGTAGGGCAGAAGCCCCCCACACAGAGAAGCCCCTGCTGGGGTGCCAGGGAGCTGAGCATGAGGAGTTAACAAAGAGGAAGGCAGGAGGGGCCACCCTGGAACAAAGAGGTGGGAAGCAGAACATGCCTTCAAGCCCCAGGGGCTGAACAATTACATTTGGCAGTGCTCTTCTGAGGCGGCTTTTTTTCTTGCTGCCCTGGGAATACAGTAAGAGCTGCCTGTTAGGAAAATATCAGATAAGAATTCCATGTAATTTCCAGCCCCTGAACAAGTGAACAACCTAAGATAAGTGTTTCCTCAGGCTTATATTTGATTTCTGTGGAAATCCATATGTGCTTAAAGGCCACCCACATCACAATAGTGCATACCTGTTGCTAGGCTGATATTTTTTATGAAAGCAAAGGTATAAATCCTTCATTTCACACATGGGGTGCAAGCTGGCTATTACAAGAAGCCTCTCTGCAGCTGGCTGTTGTGCACCACCCAGACCTCCCCAGCCATGCTCACTGGGACCCCCTGATTCTTCTCTCTGCTGCCTCCACATCCTGTGAACAGGCAGCTGCCACCTTGCCTGGGAAGTAGCCAGGGGGATGGAAGCAGCTCTGCTGCCATTTGAAGGGGAACGAGAGAAGCATGGATTGATTGAAAGCCCCCGTGCTCCTCATCCACTGCCTCTCTTCAGCCTGCACACACCATTTATGTACTTGACCTTGAGCACATCCTCTGTTCATGTGCACACCTAACGTGGGCAGAAAGAGCTGCTCCTTCTAAGATTAGGCAAAGCTTGTTCTTAGAATTGGGCTGAGCTACATCTATAGCAGCTTTGCTACCCACACCAGGCTGCACCAGGTCTCTGGAGACCCTGTGGCAAGCCTGAGGCTGGGTTTGATGCCAAGAAGCCAGACTGGCTTGTGCTTGTATTTTTGAACTCAATGTCCTCTTGGAGCAGTTTTGTTATATCTGTACTGAGAATTTAGGAGCAGAGTCTCCTAGGTTGTCTCCCCAGGGAAACCAGATGCCTTCCTCCAGGCCAGAACCCAGGAACAGGCTAACAATGATGAAACAGGACAAGGCAGACTGGAGTAAAACTGGAACTGAATTAATTTAACAGGACCTGTGATGATGTCTGTTAATCCCAGCTCCCCAAGAGAGTAACTAATTAAACTGGCTACTGTACTTTGCTGATATTATTTTGAAGAACTTATGCAGGTTTCAGTCTCAGTTCACCAATTTTATTTTCTAATAACAATGCTTTGCCATCCAGAGAAACTGGGACTATTCCAGGCATGCTGCTTCAGCAAGACCCAGAGCTGCTGCAGCCTCCTCTTCCATCGCTTAAACAGAGGACCCAGCAGTTTTTCAAAGACCTTTTTTCAATCTTTTAAAATTGTTCAAATACTTTCAAATTTTTAGTTTTAGTATATTAGAAAAATTAATTTCATTTCTCACCATTATTTTAAAAAAAATATACTACTATGTATGGTCATGTATATTTAATAAATTAATTTTAGCCAGTTTAATTTTAAGACTTTTGTCCTAAAAAAAATTCATTTTTGGCTGAAGTAGTGAAAGGGGAAGGAAAAGTAATGACTTAAAGACTAAGACTACTCTTAGAAAGTTTTGTTAACATAGGGTTTTAACACAACATCCTGATTTTGAAGACCAAGTAACATATATATATATATAAAAAAGACAGCTTCAGTATTGGCTACCACTCTTCTTTACAGAGAAAAGTGCTTTCACTCACACAGAGGCCTGCTGTTATCTCACGAATTACATCCTGCCCTGCATAAAGAAGAGCAAACAGAGGCTGCCCATAAGTTTTCTAGGGAGAAGTGGAAGTGATCTGGAAACATATCTCCCAACTCCACATCTTACCTGAAGGGACCAATCCATGCAGGTGACCACACGATGCTTTGACCAGTGCTCATCATAAAACTGCCGGTTAAAGGAAAGGTTGGCTCCTGCTTGAACATCTCTGCGTGAATTCAAACAAAGTAACAAATGCTCAAGTACCAGGGTTCGAATGTGGTGAAAAGCAATGCAAAAGTTTTTGACGGCTTCTCAGATCTCGGCTCAGCCTGGGGAAGTCTGCCACCTTGATTTAATTGCTCTCACTGACTGTCTGGCTGAAAATGATGCAATAAGGAACAGATTTTAGATCTGCCTCACAAAACCCCATTTTTTAAATTTCTCACTGCCTGCCTGACTCTTCTGGGTCACCCTGGGCTATCTCTGCCCTCTTTGTCTCTCAGGATGAACCCAGACCTGGCATTCAGCTTCCTCTTTTCTGAACCTTCACCTCCAAGCTATAACCAAACCTCTCTTACTTTTGGCTCCTAAAATGTTAAAGACACTCTCAGAGGTGGAGACAGCAGATGCTGTGTGACACTGTAAGGACAGGCTGAAGCTCAGTGCTGGTCCAACACGGCCACACTGATGCACTCAGCTGGTCTGGGTTAACCTCCAGTAGCTTCCATGCAATACAGCTATTGATTTGCCACGAGGCTCCAACAGATACATAGCTGTTGCAACATAAATATTTCTTCTCCAACTAAGGAGTTTTACTGCTTTGCTCCCATTTCAATTGCTGAAAACAAAACTTGTCATTTCTCGTCTTAGCTGTTGAGATTTCAAATGCTTTTGGGAGCTCATTTTCATCCCTACAATGCATGATATAGTGGGATCCATTACAGACCTAAGGCAGTAGTAGAATTTAAACAACACTAGTTTGAATTAGTGAAAATATCATAAGCACACACATGTACACCAATGAAATGTACATATTTATATGTATCTCTTTCAGTTATTTTTCCAAAATTTTAAATTTCATCCCAAAAATGAAAGAAAAAATTAAACCAGCTGAATAATATGTAAAATTAAAAAACCCAAACCTAAAACCCAGATCAGTAAAGTACAAAGTCATTTCACAATATAATTTCAGATTACAAAGTGACGCAGGCTTCATGAAAATATTTTAAGCTTTTCTTAACTACAGAAATGTTAAATTTTGTTTAAAGTTAAGTTTTCCTTTTATTTAAGTTATCTTTACAAAACCTATTTTATGAAAGCAAAAAAAAAAAAAGTCCACACTGACCCATCTTTCTCTTCTACATCTCTGCCACTATAGTCAAAGAAGATGTCAGAATCTTCAGCCAAAGCTCGCTCAATTACACGTATTGTGCGGTCAAAAAATATCAGGAATTCTTCTGAATGGAGAACTTGTTGCTTTTCTTCTTCTGTCAGTTCTCTAGGAGGAGCTTGGAAAATGAAAAGATGTAGTTAGGAGTATGACATTTCACCCCTTTCTCAATGAATCAATATCTTCAGTGGATTTCTTTTGACATGAAAGCTTGCTGTAGCCATGTCAGGAGAAAAATCAAAGCTTTACTCTTAAAATCATGACTAAGAAGTTTTTAATATGTCTAAACATACTCCTTTATATTGCCAGAATGTAGCCTTTACATAGGAGAGATCTTATATCTTATGTATTTATTATTCTGAAATGGAAAATACTTAAACCCCCCAAATTAAATAAACTCAGTGTTCCTATTTCAGGAAATGGCCATGACTGACGTTTAGGCAATACCTAACTGGAAAAAGCAGAACACTTATGTAACAGAGGACCTGTCAGAGGAGCTGAAGATAAAATAATCTTCTTAACTTATACTACAGTTCTTTATATTAAAAGGTCTCACAATCTCTCCCTTCAATTCTTCCTATTTCTACTTGGTATCACTGATAAATTCTGTCTTTGCTTCAGAGCTTTTGTGAAGTAATGAAGTGAATAACCAAAGATGTTCTGTAAGGCAGCAAAATTGAAAGCAACCAGCCAAACAGCAGTTTCTTTAAGGCAGCGTTATTCCCTGCAGAGGAATTCTAAGACCCAGAGCAACAAATGTCATTGAGCCGTGGGCAAAGCGTCCCTGGGATGGGTAGGGGCCATCTTGGGCAGCAGTAAAAATAGCATGTCCTCCACAAGATTTAATTCCTTCTTTGCATGTACACAGAGATACTGAACCTTTACTCCCAATATTTACAGTTTGGTCCTTCATTTGTAAAATACTATCTTTAAAGGATGCACCAATGCAACGTCTCCATCAGTTTAATTTCTGGTTGGCAAATTTTAACTCTAATGTGAGCTTCAGAGCGAATGAGAGCTGGGATGCTGCTATTACTATTATTAGTGCAAAATTCTGTTCTCCTACATAAGAATTTAACAGGTGATCAAAGGTCTCCTGCATTTGGCTTTACACTACAGATTTGAGGTGCCTACCTGTGAAAATGACCTTGCAGTCTCTGTAGGCCATATAAAGTTAAAACACCAGCAGCCAAAAAAGGGAATTCAGCAGTTCAGAGAACACCCACAGCAAAGTTTAACTCCCAGTCCTGTCATACACAGCTCAATGTTTAATTAAACAATGAGTGACAAAGTTTCAAGCTACAGCTCAAAATGATTTTCTAGTTTCTGTGCCATGCCACACAACTTCTTTCAGTGATCAGGCAAATGCAGCCCTTGCTCTCCATCTGATTTTCCTGTGCTTCACGCTGGATTCATGCACTCCAATGCCCAACTGAATGGGACACAATGGCACCACCAGCCTCTGGGGCAGGAATGGATGGAAGGGCACAGCAGCAGGCAGGAGAAGTGGCATGGTCATCACTCCTGCAGTACTCAGCTCCCCTGTTTTCAGCATACCCGCTCTCAGAGTTGCTGTGGTTGGGAGAGGTTGCTATCACCTCGCTTTGCCTCAAGTTTGCCTCAAGCAGTCAAAGCATTAGCTCTGAAAGAAAAAATGTCTGCACCACACCTGAGCTAAACAGAGGGCAGGAGAAATGCAAAAGGCAGAGGAGCAATTTGGCCCTCAGGAGACAGAGCAGCTAAGAAGGTACAGACTTTAGCCTTTGATGATCTCCTATGGCCTTGGCCCTGTATCTCCTACCAGCAGGTTAACAGGTCCCTGTGGAGCTCCACACATCCAGAGAATACCTTCATCCCCTCACATGGTCCTCCTGAATAGCAGAGAGACAATTACCAAGGCAGGAGCACAATTTGCCCCTAAATGCCTTACACAGAAGCAATACATGTGAAAGAAAAATAACAACTAGCAAAAAGTACAGCTTGACCTATTGCAGCATCCACTGCTGAACAGTAATTGGCACTGAGGGAACTCATCTGGCAAGGAAGCCTGTAATGAGGCAATATCCCATCGTCACCACTAAAGCATTGCTTTCCGAGAATCAAAGACAACAAGCATGACAATGCAGCAAAATGGCATAAAGAGGGGGAAAATAACTGCAAAGGCAACTGGAAAACTTGTTTTGAACTACTCCAAATGGTAAAAATTATTTGCTAAATCAAATCCTCTCTACAGCTTGGAAATATAAATTTATTACTCGGCCATTTGCTGACTATAACTGCAAAGAAAATACAACCCAAGATCAATAGAAAGGGAAAAGGCAAAAAATAAACAACTTGGGAGCTGTGGAGTGCTCACAAGCAATGAGTACGGAGACACAGATGATTGTAGTTCTACCTCAGCAAAATCTCCCTTGCAGTTAGCAATGATCTGTGGGAGGCCAGCAGTCTATTAAACCATCAGGAACACCTTGGCTAAAGGTTTTAGGGCATAAATCAGCTTACCTCATTCATCTGACTGACACACCAGATGCCCCCTGGCAATATTAAGCTTCATATTTTAGCCTTATTTTCTTCTTTCATTCGGCTGCCTCTGAAGTTTTATTTGAGGCAATCTCTACTTACAAGAATGTTAACATCATTACTTTTTCCAGTGTAAAACATTGCTATAACTACTGTAAATACATGAAGTATAAGCAAAAAACCCCAAACAGACAGGTTTGTTCTTTCAAATATGGAGGTTTTCTAACCATTTATCTTTCAGAGACATTTCCATTTTCTCCTTGTTTCTTCTCCCTGTCTGTCCATTACCTCAAATAAAATAAAAAGAACCTATGTAATTTTCTGCAATTTTTCTTCCGATCTGGGAGCTAACAGTGACTTTGATCTCGGCTTTCAAGAAACACAGGCTCTCTTCAAGGAAAACTGAGAAACATAAGTAGCTGATCAAAGTGGTTTTTTGTTTTGTTTTGTCACAGAGACCTATGTGATGTGACAATATCTCCAGAAATTCCCTGTAAGAATACAGCATTTGTCTTCAAGTATCTGCTCTCCCTGGCATAAACCCCAGAACAACCACATCTAACCTTCTGTGCTGAACAAAGCCCAGTGCAGTGTGTAGTTTACCACTGCTGAAAGTTACGTGCTTATAGCCTGGAGTGCAATGAAAACTCCCGCAAAGAAAGCTCCACAGTCGGCTCTTGTTTCCACACCGCAGCTTCCTACTGAGCTGTTGCGCCTCCCGATCCCACCCGAAGGAGCTGAACCCATCTGCTGCCCTGCACAGCTCATGACAGGAGGTGGCAGGTGGTGCAGCCACCAAGTCCTGCCTAACAGGACTACCGGGCAACCCGTCTGTCCTGGAAGGCACTGAGGTACAGACAGGGCCCGGCTCCCAGCAGCAGCAGCGCGCTCCACAAAGGGGCTCTGGGGCTGTGACGCCAACCACGTCTATCAAAGGAGCCCTGCGTTACACATGCTAATGTGCAATACTCTGCAAAACAAAATGGAATTTACATCCAAAATTAAATTTCTGTACAGAGTAATATATGCACGGAGGACACCACAGGGGAAGAAATTGTGAGGTGCGCCTGTAAAGAAAGGTATTATATACTTGTGCTTGAATGGGAAGGTCTAAAATAGGAAACAATCGTTGAACATGATCTGAAAATAAACTATTTATTAAAGACTTATTTACAAAAATAGGAACATTTTATCCTTTCATGTGACTTAACATAATCTTCAGAAGTACCATATTTCACATCAGGTCCTTTGTCCATGAATTTCTTTGGACAAAACAGAAAGAAACAGAAAAAAATTATATTAAAACCTCTTACTGAATTTTAGGAATGAAGATAAAATTGATGCAGACTTTGTTCTTATTCGGCAGAAGCATGTTCGTAGTAAATACAACATAAATAGTTGGGATAACAGTGCAGGAGCAAATTTAGAAATATTAAAGTACCAGGATTTTAGTCTTCTCTCAAGGGAGTAAAAAAAACATAAAGAAAAAAACTAAATAAAACTAAATAAAAAACCTCTGCCCCACATTTAAATAAATATAACAAAGATTCTTCTGGAATCTCTGCAATTCAAAAAACCTGACTAGAGAAGTGAAAATTAAGTCCATTAAAGGAAAAAGATACCAAACCAAAAGAAAAAGACCAAAAGGAGTAAGTGAATGAAAAAAGAGCAATCTAATAAAAACAGTAAAGCAGGAAGCAGCCTTGTTATCAACCCAGAGATATAATGAGAGACAGAAGGAGATTATTAAAACCCCTTTAAGAGCTGTATTATTTCTTTCAGCATCTATTTAAATCCATGTAAACTTTAGATGTGCTGACGTAGGAGGATGGCTGAAAGGTACAGGGTGAGAACTGCAAGGTGTGAAGTGGCTCTCAGCAGCTTTCAGTCCCTGCCTGCTGACACCTTGTGATCCTCCTGTTTTTCTTGTGCTTTGTATTTTCATGTTGGGCTTGATATATCCTGCTTTTCTGTGTGCCATACCATGGTTTGATGTATGTCATGTCTTCGTTGTGCTTTTAAGCCCCTTCATGGCATAACCAATGAACATAAAAATGAAGATTTCAAGCTTTATTTAGGGATTTTTTGATTCTGGAGTAGCAAGTTGCAGAGCCTTAAATTTGGTACAGTGCCAGGCAGGGCTGTTCCCACTGCCCGTGATTCTCCAGGGACCATGCTGGACACCATCCCTGAGCATGTCTGAGTTGGCTGTAAGGATGGGTCGGCACACCTGAGCTCACCGTGTGTTGGTGGCAGTGAAACCATGGCATTTCTGGCCATGACAAACCTCACCACAGCCTGTCTTGCTTTTCCAATACTGATGCCTGAGCTGTTGAGAGTGAAACCATCCCCACCAGCTCAGCCTGCTCTGTGGACACCTGAGCCAGGGAAAGAGCAGGACACAGCAGGTCTTTGGAGGTGCAGATCCCAGCCTTTCCCATCATAGCCTTTTGTGCAGGTTTCTGTGGATATGCCCATGGTTTCAGATAAATGCAGGTTGAGGCCCACTTTCAAGACCTAGTCCGTCCCATTGTTCGTGTGGTTTCTACTGACACAAAGAGGAGCCTTAGGTGGAGCTCCAGAGCTCTCTGGTGGTGGAAAACCCCATCCCACTCGATGCCACAGTTTGGGACCAGTCTCTGGTTTATGTGGTCAGGAGAGGCTGGTAACAGGCACAATTCACCATCAGGTATCCCCCACTTGCTTCTTCTAAAAACGATGGGGAGAAAAAGCACCTGAGACATGGGTGGCAATGGGCAGCCCCATGGAAGGAACACAAGGTGATCACAAGGCTTCATACACTTCCAAGTGGCCAACAAGTCAGTTCTTCATCTCCCACTCTGCTTTGGGGGGCTTGAGCTGTTCCTCTGCCCTTCACACCTCCAGGGCAGTGGAGTTCTGCAAGAGGCGCCGTAGCAGACAGGCTGCCCAGTGCAGGTGCACTGTGTGCCTTACAGTGATGCTGAGACATGTCCACAACCAGGGTAAGACCCTACAATCAACCCTGACTGCTGAATAATCCCACCAAACCCCATAGAGCAACTCTGGGGTGTGTGGGAGGAAGATGAGGAAATTAAGCATGCAATAAATGTTGGAAGAATTAAACTGAACTACCTATAAACCACATAGAAAAAAAAATCACTTTTCCTCTTGAAATACCATTATAAAAATAGAGCACTATTGTCCTGTTGGCTTGGAGAGAGGGAGACTGAACAGACTGCATCCAAACTTTATATCTTATCCCTACCAATTTTTGAGTTATATTAATGAAAAAATGGTCTGCCTTTCTCTCTCTGCACTTCTCTCTACCATGGATTTTTTTCTTAACACTCCTATAACTCAAAAAGGCCATGCTGATTTTTTTTTTAAATCTGTTAAAAAATGTGCTCCCTGAGCTGAAACCAAATTTCAGCCCAGAGCAAATTTTTACGGCTGGGTTATAAATCCCTGAAAAACAGGATTCATAATGGAAGTGCTGACACAGCCTTAACTACTATATAGCAGTGTGAATGGCGCCACTATAATGTCTATTAGAGATTCTTTAAAAAGTTTGCAAAATATTGTCTTGCCTTGCAGAGAAAAAGAAGCCAGAGTACTTAATGCCAACATAAACATGCTTTTAACCCATTATGTGCTAATTTGCAGAAAAGCTATTAATTCTGAGTAGGCACACAGAGTGCAGCACCGACAGGAAATGTTCTTCTAAACTCCTGTTTGACTTGTAACATGGTTTTAATCACTTCCATGAAACACAAACGATGGCTTCAAACTCTGAATGTTGCTCAGAACATGAGAAGGGTGATTACAACAGAGAGGAAAATGGGATTTTGTAGGCAAAAGGGCTAAAGCCAACAGGGAGAGAATGACACCAAACACTAAAAAATGGGGCTCCGTTACGTGTCAGTTTGGGGACAATGGCTTCATTTGACTCACAGCCTTAAATGCCTGTCAGCAGCACGCCACTATTTTATCTATCACAACACATACTACAGGTCAAGTTCATTTTCTGTCAGGCAATGAGCATGTTTTCTTCTTCCTTGAACACAGTCAAGTGTTAGCACCTCACCAAGTCAATTCTGCTGAAACAAGCTGTGCCTTGCTTTTGCAGCCTGCAGTTTGTGTGCCTGAGACCAGTGCTAAACCAGCCCAGATGATCTACTGCTCCTGGGGGTCTGCTAGGCAGGGAAGGTGAGTACTGCCTGACTAAAACACAGCAAAGAAATAAAAGATGTTGGCGGTGGTGGCTGGCGAGCAAAGTACATAAAAGGCTAACTTGAAAGCCCATAAAAAAAGGGAAATAAATCAGTTCAGGATTCAATTTTGAATTTTTTTTTTCTTCTTCTCTTCTTGCAGGAGTTTGTGCTTTCTCCCCATGTATAAGCATTAGCATCACTTTTCTGTGGGAATAAATGGGTGCAGGATAAGCTGTTAGTTGAATACTAGAGGGACATTCAGCCTCTCAGGATACTGCTTATGCACAGTGTGCAGTAGTAGAGGTTTTTATGGCATTCTGTTGCCATTAGCAAAAGAGATACTGCATTAGGTCCAGTGACTGCAAAAGCCCATATGCAAGTTGACCTCACAGTTTTGGAAAGAAGAATAATTTTCATGGAAAAATGAAGTTTTTCTATGTTGCCACATGTCTTGCTCATGTCCTCAGTTCTGCCTTTGCAGACCTGCCTGACTCCTGTTCCTGCTGTCCACACTGCTCCCCTCTTCCCCTGGCATCAGTGGCTGGGGCCAGTGGAAGAAGTAAAGTGATAAAGAGCAGGAGGACTGAGTTTATCTCTCCACATTTCTACAAGGTACGTAAATGAGCAATGAACACTGCAGAATGTAAGGCATGAATGATTCCTGTGATGCTCTAAAGAGGGAAGAAAGATCAATTTATAATCAAAATGGTATGGTTGGTACTGCAACTCCCTTCAGTGGGTGAGGATAGCAAATGTGAGCACTGTGTACCAAATTAATTTTTTTCCTGGATACTGAGGAAAAGATACCAGTCTCCCTTGGATGAGAAATAAGCATCAGCTGCTACATACCCAGCTGAAGATTTCATGTGCTTCCATATAAAATGGCTCCATATTTTCCCCCTAGTGAGATTATTATGGGGAAAACCAAGCTCACAGAATTACCCTGGTAAGGACCAGTGCAGCAAGAAATTACTTGGCCCTACCTGAAGAAGTAAACTACTTTTCAAGAGGCTAATCAGAATTTTGAGCAGTCCTGGCAATAGAAAATTAAAAATTCTGGAGGAGAAGCCCATTTCCTTCCAGCCTGGAGCTGCTGCTATTTCAGTTCTTTTTCTTTACTCAACACAGGAGTGAGCATTGACTGTTTGAAGGCATTGATGCACTTGAACAGCCAATGCTCTAGTAAAGATGAGGAAGACAAAATTTCAAATCCTTCTTCTAATTTGAAAGCTAGGACAGGTCCAAGGAAAGAAAAAGAGACACCAAGCATATCTACCACATCCAGTGCTGACATGCACGACTTAAGCAAGTGTCTCTTGTCTGCACCAGAAGCAAGTAGTAACCTGAATTTTTGTCTCTTGTAACCATGCAGAATACTTCAATACAGAGTAATGGACAGAAGGGCTGGACCTGTCTGGCTTTGGGGGGGGGAGGGAGGGGGAAGGGGGTTAAGTTCCTTGAGGCAGTTCTCACAAAACCTTTTGATTTTGACAGATAAAATTTTTCAAGTGAAATTATTTTCTGCTGGAAGATTCCTGACTACCACTAGGTTGAAGTTTTTTCCTCTCATGCAGGCAGACAGTTACGGTCTCCAGGTAGCTTTGAAGACCAATTAATTTTGTAGAGCTATTGAAATGCCTGGCATTCCCATTTCAAATCTTCACGTAAGCAAGGTATTTAAAACCAGAGAACAAATTAGTACCAGTACTGGGATCCAAGAATCCCTACTTCATTTTCAAATTACAAGGACATGTAGCTTCTTTTAAACAGCTCAAGTCTCATGCCTTTCACAATCTTCTCCAGCCTACCAGTTGGGTCTCTGGGAAACAATTTTCTGCTTTTTTGCTACTCATATGGTTTTGAATCAATAAAACTGGTGACTGTTTCAATTTCAGTGTTCTCAATAGTGGAAACTACTTATGAGAGTAACTACTGGCAGGATCCAGTCCTTTAAACATCTAACATAATCCTTTTCATTTTTTGAAGTACCTTCTTTCACTTCCTGCTTCTGGTCTTGATTTTCTGTCTCTAAGTCATCCTGTGTTTTTGGCTCCACCATCTCTTCATCATCTTCATCCTCTAAAAAAAGAGAAAAAAAAGAAGAAAAAGATTTGTGAGATTCTCCTCCTTAAGGAGCCTGAAAATTATTTGACTTCTTTACAATTATAAACTGGTAGTAAACCCAGGCTGGTAAAGTAAGGTGCCCAATACAAGGAACACGTACATTTATGCTCAGAGTGACACTCTCAGATGTTTCCCCCCTGATGCAAGATAATCTGCTCGCACAGGACACCTGCCACTGCTGCTCCCTATAACTTCCCATCTCAGATGTCAACTGAATATCTCCCTGATCTCGGATATGACTTCTTGGATGGCATGAGGACAGATATAAACATGTTTCAGCCTGGCAGCTATTCCACAGCTGGGACACCTGCTATCCAGATACCTCATTTCCAATTCAATTCTCACCAGATTAATTTGTCTTTTGACCTACAGGAATAGGTTAAATAGAAAACTGACCTCAGGTCAGATGCCACTAGCAAGGAAACAAGCATGGCACAGTTCTGAAAAGTCATCACCATCAACTGGGGGAATACAGCAACCCTAAGTGGCATTTGGAGCTTAGGAACCATTCTTGCATTAATACAAATTTAATGAACACTAAAATTTGACTCATGTCAGTTACTACTGCCAGATGTTTTAATGACCTTTCCTGACCTATGCAAATGCATCTCTCCCTCCCCCTCTCTCCCCACACTCACATGTTCTCATTTTATTCAGGAGGGCAAACTACTCATTTCTTGATGTTTCTCTGAAGTTACAAGGGTTCTGATTGTCCAGACCAGAACATAATACAGGCAGAACTGGAAAGATCAAAATGGCTTGGAGTCTACCTAGCCCTCATTACTTGTTACCAGCTGGTTACAGCAATGTGATCCATTGTCCCTGTGCCCAGGGCTGGCACCCAACCTATCCACATTCTTGAGAGGATAAAGACACATAGCTTTCCACAAACTATAAGGACTGATAATAGAGCTGGTCCTAAAAGTACTTAACAATTAAGATGAGTAAATCCATGGGCTATGGAGGAATTATTTTTGCAGTTATTTTGGAGCCTGACCTACCACCAAGGCAGAGCAAGCATCACTGGTGCCCTTTATTGGCCCATGGCAAAAGAGACCACACGTTGTCCTGGCTCTGGGGCATTCAGCCATCAGCAAAAACACTGCAGTTCCTCTGGGGCTTTCTGAGCAACCTGCTGTCACCATACAGTTCCTTGTATCATGGTGTTTCTCCAGACACACTTCCTGCTCTAACCTGCCATGTTAATGGGGAAAACATATCATGCTTCTCCAGCTGCTTGGTTCCTGGCACCTTCTGCTGTGAGGGCTGGCTGTAATCAGTCCTGGCTTCTTGCGAGATGCTGGTGCTGACAGGTTGCATTCAACCAACAGGAACATGCAGCTGTATTATGTTTCAAATAACCTAATAGGCACCATAGTATTCCCACCACATTGCCTACCCTAGGACTTCTGCCAGAAGCCCAAAGGGGACATGCTGCTAGCTGCCATATGGGTCATTAACTTCAGAGTTGGTCTCAATGGTCTTTATGGGTCGCTTCCACAGAATATTCTGTGACTCTTGTGATTCTGCAGTATCTTGGCTGGAGATCCTGGCTTAGCCACATACTGTAAGGAAATGTCTCAACAGGGACAGATATGCTTTTCCCTGTTGGGAAAACAAAGAAATCCTGGCATTAAATCTGCCATCACTCCCCTTACTGCTAGTGACTGCAGTGGGGAGAAAGGGAAAGCTCATCTCCCCAGCCACCAGGGAGGAGGGAATGTGCTTCCCAAGCTGGAAAAGGATGAGGAATCCAGCATGGATGAAGAGGAACTTCCAGAATTAAAAGCACTACTAATGAATGTCACTCCTTTATCAGAGATTTGTGAGACCACGAAACTTGAAGTGGAAAAAAGGTAGGGTGTTCACAATGTCTCCCTTTGGTGCCTACTTTTCCATAGGTACCCTACACAGAAGGGCAAAGGAAGAACTTTTAGAGACCAAGCCAAGGCCAAGTTCAGTTTGGCAGGGTAAATACATTGCTCTCTCCGCTGGCTGAAAGACAGATAACATCCAACACAGTCAGCAGAGAGCTGGGAAGAAGAGCTCTCCTGCTGTACACATATAGGAGAGGTTAAAAAAGGTCCTTCTGCCATTGGTCTGTGGCACTAGTAGAGATGGGGATGCATGGAAGAGAGGGGCACTCCCAGTTCCAAAGAACAGGTGAGAAGAGTTGGCGCAGCAGGGAGTGAATACTCTGCTAACCTCAAGCACCATGCAGACACAGATAGGATCACAATGCTGTACAGATACATATACACACAGAATTATGGCAGATACTAAAGAAACCAGCTCCCACAAAAGTTTTGGTGAGTCTTGCGTTGAAAGTTTTCATTCCCTAAAGCAGCAACTCTTGGAACCAGCTGTTTAAATATGGATTTCTGCTTCCATTTTTAGTCTGTTTCTAACCTGCCAACTTGTGCAGGGAATTTTCAGAAGATGAAGGGTTTGAGAAAATTTTCAGTCAGCAAAAACTACACCCATATTCAACTGAAATGTTTGGGATTTTTAAGACTTCTTGCAATGCTTTTTAATGCTTCAGTTGCAATTTGGTAATGGATAGGGATGATGTAGCAAGTTTAGAACTTGAGATTTACTAGCAGCTTTTCAGGTTGAAGTGAAGCAAACTTATCCCTGTTTCTATTAGTCTTGGAATATGAATCTCACACCTGATTTTGGGTGTCAAATTATTTGATTGCCCTTTCCCACTTCTAATGCAGAGTAGGGATAAATGGAAGTAAGTAAAGGATATTAAAATACATGCCATGCCTTTTTCCAAGGGCGCAAACATCAAGAAGTTAGTCTTACAGAGAAAGCAGTGGAAAGAGTTTTTAGCAGATTAGACACAGTTTAGATATCTTTATTTATTTACAGGAAAATGTCTACACATACACAAAGAAACTCAGCTAAAAGAATGATAGGGTTGTGAGTCAAATGCTAAAATCTTAGCAAATGCCAGAATTTGGATTGTCTGGGCACGATTAGCTCCTTTCCCCTCCCCACATGTAGGCATGATGACATAATTCTGGAATTTCCTCCCTCTTGAGTGGTTGGCTTCATTTTCTGGGTGCGCAGCAAGAGACACCTGGGGCCTGAAATGCAGAAGTGCTGAGAGCTGAAGTCAACTGGCCCTGTGCTTTGAGTAGAAAAAGTATTAGGGAAACACTTTCTACACATGCAAAGGTTCTCACAGCTCCCTCTTTCAGCTTTCACTCAAAGTTGTCATTCTGACATTTTTGTCCTTTTGCCCCCTGTGTTTAAGGGCTTTTACAAGATGGCAATAATATTGTAAAAAGCCACAATTCTCACCCTGCATCAATGTGTTTGCAGAGATATGTTCATCAGGATTTGTGACATATTAAGGTGCTATTGGGGAAGCAATAGCAAAACCTTGGAAGTGGATTAATGTTTTTTCTGCGTTCAGTATAATGCTTTGATCATGTGCACTAATATGAGATCTTAGGCCAGAGCACTGAATGGAACAAGATAAAAAGCAGACAGGTTAAAAACCTGCCCCCAGTTGACTGGCTGAAGCAAGAATCTGTTAAGGAAGAAAGCCCTGCATGTTATCATGCAATTAAAATTATATCATCCTACATATTCAAGATGGCTAATTAGGAATGCCAAGAAATCTGCATTCTTGACTACCCGATGTTGTTTGGNCACACTATTTAATACCAATGTATGCCTCCTTATACATGTTTGTAGTACATACATTTGCTTTTGTGTTAAGTGTGCTTATACATTTGTACATTTGACTGCATATACACATACAGTAAGAACAGTGAGAAACGCTTCAGCATTCATTTCCCTGTGCTTTATTTAAAGGTGGCAAAGATAGAATTTGCTGTACATTTACCGGAGAATCTGTAAACATCTACATAGTTATTTATTTCCACATGTACCCAATTCAGAATGGAATCATTTTCCAGGGAGATGAAGAAACTTGTGTAGTTCCTGAAAATACATAAACTTCCTCTTTTAAAAGCTTATCTAATATTAGGAAGTTTAGAGAAATAACTTTTTAGTTGCTCACATCACAGCAGTAGGAGTCTTCTAGTCACATTTGGCAAGCAGAGGTGCTACCAGCACCAGCAGTAGTGTTACACCCTGTTCAGAAGAGAACTGGGTGTAACACTATCAGAACTCAAATGTCTATTAAAGGAACCACATGAAAAAGAGCTAATAATGAAGAAGTGTATAACTGCCATGCAACACTTCTCCTTTGGAGATATAAAAGGACTTTTTTGCAAGGAGGCCAGTTTTGGTATGCCTATTTACCACACAGAAGCTGACAGATAGACCCACTCACGGCAGATCACTCAGTAGACCAGCAGCTTCGGGAAGAGTGGGCTTCAGAGTTTCAGCCTAGAGTCCTGACCACTAAGGCTACCCTGCCTTTTACTGTAAATAAACAAATCCTCAATGGAAATTATCATTAAATGCTTGGATAATGATGGTTGTCTACTGAAGCTGGTGGAGCCATATGTGGGATTAATACAGACTGAGATAACTGGAACAAAAACCTTTTCTTCATAACTCAATGACAGATGACTCTCCAGGCTCTCGGAGGCAGCCAATCATTCTGAACAGTGTAAAACTAAAAGTAGTAAAAGTAAAGCAATTGTTTTCATCTTGGTCTTAGCTTGGACACTCCTTCTTCTGTTCTGGACCAGAAGTGGTCTTGTCTGTATAAGAGCTTGTCTGTTTTTCCCAATTATAGAAGTTGCCCTAATAAGATTATGACCTTTCCCTACAAATCTGCCTTCATTTCATCTGGGTGTAAATATTAATTTTCACATGTTATCCAACTATTAGCTCCAATGAGCCTGGTCTTTGCTGGCCACCACAACCACTTGCAATAGGTGGTACAGGGGAAAGCCCTGTGAATACAGAGCCAACTCCCTGGCAACTGCAGAAGAAATGCCCAGATGTGATGAATTGCATCAGATATTCACAGAGGGCACAGATGATCTCAGAAAATCAGACCCTGGATTTCTGCAGTGCTGGACTATTTAGTACCCACTCGGACTTTCCAGGGCTTTTAACCACTGTATTTATTTTTACAGCATATAAAAATATACCAGGCACATTCAAGACAAACTAGAATATGAGAACAAATAATTGCATCTGAGCGGACTACACATGACATGGGCTTAGGTGGTTTAATTCTTGAGATGCATACTGTTTTGTCATTTTTGGATTGACAGTTTTAGGCAGTCAGCACTGGTACTGCTCAAATAGATCACTAAACAGCTGATTTTTGGGGAGATTTATGTATTTATAGGTCTCTGTTCTGCTAATATATGTAGCACCAATTAAACAACAGGCAGCATTTTGTGCATTCTTCTTCAGTGGAGGATTTACACCTCCTCAGACCTGCTAAGAAGTTGCAGCTTCTGCATATTGTTTTTAGAACTGACAGCTATACTGAGTTAGACTGATAGCTCTGGTTTTAATTCTGGGTAGGTACAAACAATCCCTTTGTTAAAGACACAGCTTTAAAAATCACAATTTAATTAGCATCACAATTATATATTTTATTGACTGAGTCAGTGATATATGAGAAGCCAGTGGGTTATTATATGGGGTTTTGTATCAGCATTGACATTTTCCTTCAGTGCATGAGAAGGATCAGCCATGCATATGACACATTAAATATAATCAAGTGTCTTCACAAAAAGCAGACTCCATATTTGCAACTATGAAATACCGGAAACCACTGTATCAGTTTTATATTTACAACTTTCAAAATAACTTTGCTGCTTCTGGTAAAAGAACTATAAACTGAACAAGGACAAATGCATTGTATTTATATTGGCATAAGCCTGGACCAAACCAGTTGAATACTGGTGGCATTATCCTAGGGAGGAGTTAAAACACTGTCTTTCCTTTATGAATATGTTTTTTCCATCACTAGCAAAATATGCAACAAGCAAGGGAAGACATATTTTTTCACATAAGACTGCCTGACATTCCACATTTTTTAAAATCTATGATTTGTAATCCAGCTGAATGACCTATTTTTCATATAATGTAATTTTTTGAAATGTGTCCAGTTTTTCACTTTCATCTTTTGACTGCCCTTTGAAGCAAGAAGAAAATTAATTCATCAGTGGATCTTGTTTGCGGAGTGGGATGTGAGACTGGACATACACTGGGCACATTAGTCATTCCAGATGGAAATGTTCTTGCACTAGGGCTCTTCCTGGCAACAGGCAGCTGCCTTCTAAAATGTATCTAATTTAGCCATAGCAACGATCGCTACTCAGACCTCAATGCCAAGAAAAAACCCACAGGTGAACAGAACTTGCCCTAAGCTCCATGAAACAGGCAACAAATTTCAGATGAGAATTTCGTGTGAGGTGGAGCTTGCAAGTATATTTACAGCCAAGAATCATATGTATGCAAGGTACTGCAGCTCACTACACAGAAAAATACTTACATGTGCATTTGAGGAACATAAAAAAGCTCTGGGTCATCCCTGTGAAGTTCCCCATCCCTGCTGCAGACCACTCCCAACATACCATCTTGTCCTTATGAACTAGCACAGTGAGTTGTGCTTTCCAATGGCCACGAGATGAAAAAAGAGTATTAGAAAAAGAAAGTATAGAACTGACGAATTAATTTCTAGAACCATCTTATGGCCACAGCATCTATAAAACTTGAACAGAAGTATATGATGTTCTTCCTTCATTTCCCACTTACATGATTTTAATACTGAAGAAAATGATCTGTTTCTTGACTGCAGTTTTGCAAGAGCAAGGAAAAAATCACAGTGCTACAAGAACAGAGTGCCTAGCATTTTCAAACTCCCTTGATTTTGTTATCTTTGTTAACTTTTGTCCTGTTTTGTTGTCAAAGTGCTGTGGTGATCTTATGGAAAGGAGAAGTTTTGTGTATTGGTAAAATACAGGCTGTAGGAATCATACTACTTTTACCAGAATCAAGTGTATTGACTGAGCAATTTTAAAGAAAATATTGTTCTAAAAATTATGCATAAAATAATATAATGCTTGACACATATATAATTTTAATCCAGAAGACTGCAGGGCAGTTCTCCAGGGGATTAATTTATTTAGCCTAATGTCTTCCGCAGTAAGTAGACTAGTAACGATACAGCAGTTTTAAAAGTGCAAGACTAAGGGAAAAATACTAATTTTCTTTATTCTTGTAAAACTAAATACATCTTCCATATCTCCAACCTATCTAAGAAGGGTTTTCTGATCTCATCCCTTATTCTGCAATTCAAATTTGCAAGACTTCACCCCTCATCCCATAAAGGGCAGGTGTTATTACCAGTCATTACAACTAGATCCCCAGAGTCCTCCTCTCAGGCTTCAGCTATCCTTGTACAAATGCAATGAAGGAAATACATAGTTCACCCCAAAAACAAACACTTAGCCTGGCTAACTGAGAGGAGTCATTTAGTTCAGAAAATTTATTTTGCCTACAGCATAGGCTGTGCCTGTGCTATTGCCACTTAAAAATTTGTCCTGAAATTTACTACACTTCCCTCTTAAAACAAGCATACCGTAAGTAATTTTTACTCAACATTTCTTCTCAAAGCTCTCCTTAACAATTACCACATTCAATTACTCCTGGTCAGGGGATTCTGAGGTCCCCACTATATGATTTCTCATAACCATCTCTTGATCTAGGGTTACACCACTCAGCTCCTGTCCCTATACCTCTTCCTGGCTTGTGTTTGCAGTCAGATTTCTTTTAGGTACATTATGAAGAGAGATCTTATTTTTCCATTTTGTGACAAATGACAGACTAACAGAGCCAAACGGCAAGAAAATGTCCCAGAAAATTTTTTTTACTGTAGCATTTCACTAAACTCTTCATAGCCCTGTCTGCAAACCTTTGCACCGATTCAAATGTTAGGATTACTGCTTCAGAATACAATAATTTCTTTAGAAATTAAAATGGAAAGCTACTTCTGACTCTTCAGGGAAGCATTTCTCTAACCCAAGAAACTGATTTTCCAGTTCCTTGGCTTGAACACAGTTTTCAGTTGTGGTGAGAGTCTAAGAATTCAAAGTGTCCCTTGTTTTTAGTTTCTGGTCGGTCTAGATCAGACGTGGATTTTTCTCTCCTCTTTTGGACTGTTGCAACATCACACTGGTTGAAAGCGTTTTTCAGTGCCCAGAGAAGTAAACTGCAAAGTACACCACTGGAGTCATCACCTCTCCTGACTCCCTTTTCTCTTCTCCTTCCCTCTCCAAAGCTCAATTCTATTGTGCTTGAAAATATTCCAGTTGAAGATGTAATACAAAGAGAAAAGTACAGAAGATTCCTTTCCTTGGCCCTGGTTGGGTCTTCAAATAGAAATGTGAAATAATGTTTGAACAGCAGAAGCCTTACAGTGGCATTTACAGACCTCCAGCTCTGAAACCAAATAGTACAGATTTAAAATACTCTACTCCAGTCTAACTCCAGTTAACCTTGAAGAAGAAAAATATGGAGACCCTTTATTTCTGTGGATGAAGAAGCGGGTTGCTAAACCATGCAGATTTTCACAGCCTCTGAAACCTGTGAGGATTTGTTCCTGCTGTGCTGCTGGAGAAAATCATGTCATAGCAGCAGTGTGAAATGACTTCTGCCCTGGGAAAGGGCACTGAGACACGTGGCAAACTTCTGGATAGGGCCTGCTCAAGTCATTCTCAAACACTCAGATCATGCAATAGTGTTAAATCACAAAAACTAAAGTATGTTAATGAAAACCAGTCCCCACAAGCCATGGCATGAGCAGCAATTGTAAAACAAAAGCTGCTTTCACATTAAAACATACACAAACACAGATGAAGTATCTGGCACTTACACTGCGCCTGATACAGAGGTCAACCATGGTTGTCTCAGCTGGGCACTAGGTACTTAAAACCTTAAGTACAATGTAAACCAAGTAAATTCTGTGGGATTGTTACTTCTGACACATAGGAGGACTAGGAATTCACTCATAGACTCATTTATTCCCAGTGCAAATGACTTTGGACTCCACTGGCCACCTGTCCTATTTTCCATTGTTTTTCCATAAGCAAGATTACAAAATCTGGCTGTTCCAGAAGAAATTAATTCTCTACTTCCATAATGTATCTCCGCTCATGCAGCCATACTAATACACCTTAGGTCCAATTCTCCAGCCCTGACTCTGGGTTTAACTTCTTCAGGTATTAGCATTACTTCTGGCCTTTCAGAGTTTTTTCCTTTGTTTTTGAACATGAAATAAAATTACAGTTCATGGCTCAGAAATCATCTGAATGGCCACACAGATTTTTGTATGACCATGGTTTACCTTTTAGTGCCATATTTTTGACAAATCTCCCTCAGTTCCATGGCATTTTATGAATAAAACCCAATGCTTAAGATGTAGCACATGCTTTTGTAGCTGAAATATCTGACAGCATGAATCTCTACATTTACACCCAAACCTCAACTGACAGAAATGGAGACAAGGCTGCTAATATATTAAAACTGGAAAGGATAATTGGAAAAAACAACTATATTCATAAACAATTACCACAGCAAATAGAGAAAAACTCCCTCTCTTTGTCTCCTTGACACACACATGTATATATTTCTCTCAGCACTTTAAAAATAACAATTAGTCATATGGCAAATGCATTTTACATGAGCAAAGATTAATTTCAACTTTTTTTTAGGAAAAGTGGGCAAAAAAATACTTCATTAAAAGATCTTAAACTACAAAAGAAATGCTGGGTCAGGTCTGGATGAGTATGTGCTTATTGCTTTTATAGGCACTAAACAGACCCCACTTAATTCTGTTTCCCACTGACGCCACTTCACCTTAGTCACTGGTGTTAGCCATGATTTGCATCAGCATATGTGAAAAAGGAATTCCCTCTGACAGTTTTGAACTTGCCATACTTTAATTTCATTTTCAATTTAATGTTTTTATTCTACCACACTGGAAGCAGAGAAGCTTCCTCTTCTAGACACTCGGTTGCAGGTCATCTAGCAGAGGAACACCTTCTGGTGGTAGAGAAACCAGGGCACAAGCACATCAGCTTCTTGCTAAAAGTCACTATGGAAATAGCTGCAGATGACAGAATAGAATCCTGGCCTCCTGATTCCTAAACTGATATTTCAGCCACTGCTTCCCCTGAGGCATGTGATCAGGGCTGCTTTGGAGGCTGCTCAGCACTCATTATGTTAAACCAGCTGTTAAAAAACACAGCTGGTTTCTGCCAGCTGCTTGTTGCAACCTGTTGGGAGAGCACCCAGCTCCTGGTGCTGCTGTCCCCAGGGCTGGGAACCCCCTGCCCATGCTCTCTGCCCTGACCCCTGCCTTCACCTCCCTGCTGCACACCCCTCTGCCTGCCCCGGCTGCCTCTTGCCTCTACTGCCACCCTGCCCATCCCTGCTCTGCTCAGGGTCACACTTCAAAGTCTCCCATGCCCCCCAGGAAGGCCTCTTCCTTCCTCCTGGCCCCTCTCCAGCCTCTCTGGCATTTGGTCTTCCCAAAGCAGATATCAAAAATCCCCTACTTGCAATCTGGGGCTTTCTGCACGCCAGGAGCCCTACCCACCTGCAGATACCTGTTTGGCACAGAAATGCCCTCTGATTTGGATTCTCAGATGAACTTCTAGGTTTTTCTGAGATCTTAGGTTGTAAGACATCAATTAAAAAAAAAAAAAAACCAAAACAACAAAAAACAAAAGAAAACCACAAAAACCAACCCATGTCACCCCAGTTCACAATTGCTACAGTTAAAACCCTGTTTATCTGAGTTGCAACTCAGGGGATCAGGTATGTTTTTCTCTGCTTAAGCTCAACACACTTCAGTAGGTTCAGACATCTAAACAGGCAGACTTCACCTGCAGTTGGGATACATGGGAAGATTAAACTACACCACAGCCGCTCACTGAAATATACTGTCTTTTTCCCACTGAACAGTGAAGTTCAGACTATCAGGAAAATAATTTCTGTGGCTTATTTATATCCATCCCTCTTTGAAAAATGGATGTTTTGAAGTGCTGTACAATGCTTGCCTGTAAATTAAAACCCTTCCTTTTCTCCCAAAACACTGCCAAGGCCCTCTCCTGCAAGCTCTTTGAGAGCTCTCAGCTTCAGACAGGAGCATTAAGTCAGGAGAACTGTATGAAAGCAGATAAAATAAGCTGGGTTATGCTGCCTCATGATAATTTACTTGAAGAAGAAGCATGTCTGCACCTTTTCTTTTTTTTCTTTTTTCTTTTAAACAAAAGAAAAAGCTGCTGGCTTCAGCCCCCATGTCCTTTTGCTGTAACACAGCTCACAGCTGGGAATTTACATGAGTTAACTCGGGATGCCACAAACCAGGCAGCAATGAGGTTGTCATCCTGATCTGAGGAAACACAACGTGCGTACACACCAGTGAATTTACTGCAAGCAAAGCTCTTTGCTGTGATAATTCAAAACACATTATGTTTCATCAGTTGACTCTTCCATCTATAGTCAGATCACAAAAGCCAGCAATGCTGGAATCATATTCCATCAAAAAGGTGCAGCTCCATCAAATCTTGGTCTTTTGCAAAATGGTGCCACTTTGTCTGCAGAACTGGGAAAAATTAAAAAAAAAAGAAGCCAAGATGAAGAGGCAGTCCTGGAAACATTAAAATTGCCTGTTCTCACATTTTCTGAGTGGATTTTTTTTTGGAGCCTTCCATTAAAAAGCATTTCTTGGATTTTTTTACTTTTAGACTACTTTAAAATATGAGCCAAAGCAAAGTAAAACTGAAAGTTTTCAGTTGTGTTAAAACATAGATGTTTTCCTTAACCAGACTGGAAAATACGGCAACATTTTTTTTGCACAATACTTAAGTTGGAGTGTCAGTACATTGGAGTCTTCTTGCAAGCTGGTACAAAATTATATTTTGAAATTTGGAATTTCAGAGCACTGCATGAAGAAGAGATTCCTTCCAGGCCTGACTTTAAAGCAGTCACTGCCTAAGGGATGCAGTCATACTTGATTGGCAATTTAAAAATCTGATATTAAAGCAACATAGAAGCACACACTGGGTTGGGGATAAGGATGTCTTTCATCACCATGACAAGATGTCTCTTCCTGTGATCTGAGATTCCCTCTCTTAAGATTTCAGGTTAAATAATTTCTTTTAGATGGGACAAACTTCCAAGTCCTGCTTTCAGTTCTGAGTGCTTGAAGGCAAATTTCACATCGACGTCCAGAGAACAAGGCAACAGATAGTGGTAACAAACTCGATGCACACCCGAAACACAGCCCAGTAGATCAAACAGGAAATCAGTAAACATGTATTTATTGCTTTTGAAGCCTGATCCTGACTCTTTACATTTGAGTGTAGAACTCAAAATGAACAGGACAAATACATTATGAAGCCAGGAAAGTGCTACCAATTCATCTTGATTGGAGATGAATTGGTAGCACTTTGGAGAAAAATTGCACAAGCCAAGACTTTGAAACCATTGTCTTAGTTGCCTATATGGTTACATGGTTGAAAAAATAAGAAAAGTCACCTCAAGAGAGGTGTTTGTTCTCGGGGTGGCTGTTGGGGTTGTGCTAAATTCAGCAGCCACAGCAGAACAAATATAAATTGTGAGCTTTCCACTACGTTAATGAAACTTCATTCAAAAAGTGGAGTGTAATGTTCTTCCACGATGGATAATTCACATAAGCTGTGTGATTCAAACACTCATGTCTCCACACCAGCTCCACACCACCTTGGGATTTATGTTTTACTTCACTTTTCATCAGGCTGCTTATGAATGACCAATGACAAAAGAGCATGTGTGCATTTTTCTTTTTCACAGGTCCTGTTAATGAGGACTCTGTTGCATTAAGATAGTCAAGATTGTCTCTGGCAAAATGTGTTGAACCAAGGTGTTTGTGCCTGCATAAAATTAAGCCACAAGTAAAGCACTTACTTCTGACAGCAGATTTATAATAGGAAAATCCCAGCAGGAATGAAGAGTTACAAACCCCTGTTGTAGCCTTTTTCATAAATTTCACCTTGATTTAGTATTTCAAACAAGTAGCAGGAAAGGCTAACAGCAGAGGTAATCCTATCATCTTTTCTCCAACAGCACTATTCCATCTCTTCGACTTCCTCATGCTGCTAACATGAATTCAAATCATCTGTGTTTAAAGCTAAATCCAGTGATTGACAGATCTTTGTAGTCTCAGTTCATACTGAAGATTATTCTAGATACCTATCAGTTATTACTACAAGCCCTGTCTGATATTCAATACCTACAGGGAAAATTGTTTTTAACAGTGTAATGTCTGATCTATTTTGAAAGCTATTTTAAAATAAGAAACTAACTATAACCAGGTGGCTAAAATCTAGACAGGTTTTTAATAGCTTGATTTTTGGGTAAAGAAGGTAGAAGAAAACAGCAGAACTGTCTTATACTGCAGTAATAACCATGATTCAGANAAAAAAAAAAAGCATTCTGTTTTGATTCCATGTCATCAAATTCTGTAAAAACACCTATTCCAATTACACAGGACACAGGAAGGTTTAGGCGTTTGCTCCTACCTCTTAGAACAGACTCATGACCAGCACATGCTGCAACAAAGGAATTGCTTCCTTTTATGAACACAAGCTCAGTTGCTGTGCTAGATAACTGTGATGCTGGAAGAGACTTCTGGATGTACTATAAATCTTACTGTGGACACAAATGCGAAACGAAAAAGCAAATGCAGTGGTCAGACCAGTCATTGAGCTCAAGGCCCCATGATGCAGAAAGGCAGAAGGTGCTCTTCCAGGAACCCCTGCCGTGCTCAGCCCTGCCAACGCTCAGCACTGCTGTGCTGAGCCAGAGCCTCGCTGCTGCAGTTGCAGCATGACAGAACAGGATGGGCACAGGAAGATCCGCCACTTGGGAGTGGGGAAGCACTCTGATCAATACCCTGTGCTCACAGGGAGCTCCGAGGAAGCACTGCTCTCTTACATCAGCAGCTCAGGAGGAGGTGCCCGGGCAATGCCAGCTAGTGCCCATCATTGCTTCCATAAGCTGATAGCTCCACTTCAAAGCAGGCTGTTCCCTGAGTCCTGTTCTTCTCCACCACTCCATTTGCCACTGACAGATTTTGAGTAAGTTCTAGCCTCATTTTCTTAGTGCTTTCCTCCACAGAACTGAAATGTAATAGGAGAGAAAGAAGTACAAGAGAAGCAGCTTGGCACAAGCAACAGGCAGGATGCTGCCCTCAAACTTCACCACTTTTCAGAGCTCCTACCAACATGACTGAGATTCCACACAGATCTTCGTGAAACTTTATTAACTTTGCTCGTGGTTAAATGAATTTGAAACTGTTAGACAAGGGCTTAACAGTGTTGCTCAGTTCAACAAAGTCTTTTCTGGTTTTGTGACTGGGATGTGAGGAGCAAGCATAGCTAGTGTGTTTTGGCTGTAAATCATGGTAGGAAAAGAATAAACAAAACTGGGGAACAGAGCTTGTGTGTCTTGGGTTAGTTGGGATGGTTCAAGCTCCTAAAAATTCCTAGTGGCTTTTTCAAGATTGCATCTAGCCTTGGTTGTTAGTCTGTGTGCTTACCAATGAAAAAAGTACAGGAGAGTTGAAAATGCAGACTTTATAAAGCCATACTCAGCCCTCTAAAACCAAAGGTGGTAATGTCATCAGTAAATGCATCAGTAGTTTGGCCAAATCGGAAAGTTATGAAGAAGGGTACATTCCATCAACTGAATGACAGCTAAAAATAATAGTTGCATGGAAATATGCAAAATCCAATTTGTTTTTGCATTCTCAGTATTACCCCCATTACACTTCACAAGAGCTTGAAAAAAGACGATGATTTAAATGAAAAGATCCTCGCCTGTTTGTCAAGTTGTCATTTTTCCATCTGCAAATAATGAAATATAAACTACTCTGAAAGGGAGAGAGATGGAAGGGAATGTGTTCCATGGATCTGTGGAGAACCACATAGAAACATATACAGAAAAAGAAGCTGCAGCACGGAGCACTTCCTGACCTCCTCTTGGCTACAAATCTAAAAGAAGTCTCCAAGGCAAGAAGCATGAAAGAGCTTAAACAAGAAACCCTTCAGAAGTACAGCTCTTTGCTGCATGAATACCACAACACAGGGAAAATCTGCTGTGTAGGAGTACAGTCCTCCCACTTGAAAAGAGCTGGTAATGCCATCATGTCACGGAAAGATTTTCTTCATGGCTTTTGTGCATTGAAGGCATTAGCAAAGTGGGAAAAGTGTGAGCTGACAACTGTGCGAAGAGTTTCTTAATTACATTGTAAAGCATGTCTCATTTAAACATGCAGCAGAACTAATGTTAAAAATACATGACTTCCCATATAAATGGATGTGAAATCAGTGCAGGTTAATCTAGCAGATAGAGCACTCCAGAGCTCTTTACAAATGGTAAGAAGTTAAGCTTCATCAACAGCATATTAGTATTGCTGCCACTCCAGTTTCTTCCTGCAGTTTTTGCTGCAGCAAGACTCAGAGTCCATGGCTGGATCTTGATATGTTGGTCCATGCTTCAGCATTTGGCCAAATGTTTTGTCTGTCCTGCTTATTCATAATTTCTCAGTTCACAAACTCCCAGTTTGGGATGTGCTGGCCCTTTCCTATGTAGCCAATGTCTGCATATCTTCTCATATCTCCTGTGCCATGTGGTTTCAGCCAGTTACACCCAACTTGCTGGTGGTGGTGATATTGGAGCTCAGATCAGTGGATTGATGTGTTCCCACTCAACTGGGTTTCTCCACCTGGGGATGAGGGCTGGCTCCCAAGTGTACCAGACTTCAAGTCAACAGTCAGGCAATACTGAGCAGCAAGGCATTCAGCCTTGAGCAGAGGCGCAAACCCCTCGTGACAACAGGAAGAGACAGTCCAAGTCTTGCAAATGAGAACTGAAACCAGGGCTTTGTGTTTGCATCTGATACCTTACACAAAAGGCTGTCTGAGTGATCAAATCAAAGTCTTTAGCACCTGGAATGTGGGTAGGATCTGCTGGCTTTTGAACTAGGACCACTGCCTGAAGACCACACCAGGATGATGGGCTTTGCCACTTAATGCCTGCCTTCCCAGATGAGCTGGAAATGAACATGCTTGTTCACACGGTTTCCTTTTGTTACCTGTTGGTGAACAGTAGTCTCCATTTCTGTGCATGTAATTTTTCTCATTTCAGCTGGTGTATCTGTCACTCTGCTGAGCCTGCCTAGCACCATAAGAGCTGGAGAATATCCTATACAAATTAGTGACACAGACATTTGTACAAAATCCTTACATTAATTAAGTGCCAGAGTACACTTCCCCACCCTGTCCTGTGCATGGAATTCAGAATTAAAGGTCAGACTTGCTTTCTTTCCCTGCCTTTGGAAAACTCTAACTACCATTATTCCTCTCCTGCCATGTGACCCTTCAAATGGCATTTTCCTTCACTAGCATGCTTTTCAATTTGGGAAAACCTTTTTTCTCTTTCCTTCCCTTGCCTTGGAAGTCCACTGCAGCATATCCAGAGCATGAGCTCTGGCTCTTGTGATGTTTGCACAGGGTAGAACATGCACATGCAAGCTCCCACATGAACATCCAAACACACAGAGCTGACAGCACTGGTGCAGCCCAGCACCTCACCCTGCTTTGGGCTATGCTTTGATACAACAGGCACCAGAGCCTTGCAGCGTGACAGCAATGAGCTGCTCCAAACATGCTTTGTGTTTTGTCTCCAGAGGAGGTGTGGTGGAAGCACAAGGGGTACTTGATCATAAAATGCTGAATATTTAAGCCCTATTCCCCTCCCACCACCCCATTTAAATCAGCAATGCAGTTAGAATGAAATACAACTCGGCTTTCAAACATTTTGTTATTTAATTCAATTTACTACTAGGTTGATAGCTAAATTCAAAACAGATTTTGCTCCTTTTCTCCTGGATGGGAAAATAAAGATGACCAAGTTCCCTTTGAACTCAGTTTAAAATGTTTCTGTTTTTTCCTATTAACTAAAAGCAAACAAACAAAAGAAAGCAATTATTAAAGTGGTCTGGAGTCTATTTCCAGTACAGGATTCATTGACATGGAGTGAAGAGCTGAATCTCTCCAGGCCTAAGGGACAGGTGTTTCTAGCACTGACACATTGGATGGCTATCTCAAAAAAAGGACAAGATATTGAATGAACTTTTTATTTTTAGGAGCAAGCTGTCTCTGCATTAAGCTGTGCTTTCTCTAACTTAAGGTGTGCTTTGGGTGGTAGGAACTGTGATTTAGGGGGTAGGTAGCTCCAAGAGCCACCCATATACATAGGGAGATGATGTGTAGGGTCACGAGAGATAAGGCTGAGATAAGAATGTGCTCAGTCATCACATGTGTTGTACTAGTTGACTTTTGGGAGGAGTAACACCAAATTAATACTTGATCACCTATTTTGGGAATGACTTGAGTAAAGGGGAATGGAAATTGATAACTAAACCACAGTTTCCGGTTATGTAAATGCTAAAATTCATCAGGCAGAAATTTCTAACAGTCTAAACAAGGAACAATGAGACTTTTTTGAGTGATCCTTCAGCAGAATGGAAGATTTAAAAGGCTGTGGACACAGGGCATACAGTTCATGCGGGAAAAGTACTACCTCAGACCAGCTTGGACTGAGCTCATGCTGCCAACCCTCTGTTCATAAGCAGAGACATTTAAGATTCACAATTTTGCCTCTTTCATAAACATTCATTGTATATTAATACTCTTTTAAATTTTTTTTTAAGTCTGGTTTCAGTGACTGTCCCAGAGTTCAGGTATTTCTCAAAAGTTTGGAGGACTTAATTTCAAAATCTATTTTTTTCTGCAAGTAAATTGGAAATACAAGAAAACCTTTCTGTTCTCAAATCTCCAGGTCTTGCAGGTTTAACTTAGGGCAGTAATTAGCAGTTTGCTCACTTTTTTTAAATGGGTTTGCTCAAGTGTGAAAGGCAATACAGGAAAATGATGAGTATATGATCTCCTGAGTTCCCTTCTGTCCTCAAGAATTCCTTGATTCCATGAAAAGTGACTAAAAATTACATTAACTGAGTCTTCAAACATATGAGGTGTTTAAATTGTTGATTTTTTTATTTGAACATTCCCACTGTCAGCATTTACTATTAAAATTCAAATTAATTTTATTAGTAAATGTATTTCTGAACAAACAAGTACTGTCACAGTGTTTGTAGCTGAGGCTTGTGTTCAGTTCTTTTTGGTAGGCTAAGACAAATTTGCTCTCCCTGCAGTTGCAGTTACCTGTATCTAGAAGGAGAGTGGAAAGGGCTGTTCTTTTACTTCTGCAATTCCTCCAGAGCCTACAGTAATGAAACACATCTAGAACTTCCTTCTACATTTCATTTTCATTCAGAGGCCTTTTTTACACACCCCGAGCACAGCTTTATTTCACACTTTTCTCATAATTTCAGTAAGTGCAAGTCCAGGCACAAAGCAGGCCTGCTTCTGAAGGACTCAGTCCTGCAATGTCTGTTCATGCTCAGTTCTGCTCTGATGTTTAAAATCCTCCCTGTAGAAGTATTTTACAATTTGAAAGTCAGAATGAACTGTTACCTGTTGGGAAAACTGTTCTGGCCTCACTAGTAGACCCAGATTTTCCTCCATGTGCACAGGAATGCAATAAATACACAAGAAGAAAAAGATCCACGAGGAAAATAATTTAGAAATCAAAGGGTCATAATATACCACTTAAAGTATTTTGTGGATTAAATTACTGAATAATAACGAAAGATGAGAGATTAATGACAACCTGGTCCAAAGACCTCTATTTATACCCAGGCCAAACAAAATGGTAGGCAGGTGCAGTGTAACCCAGAATCCATAGAGAACTTCTGATTGCCCCTCGCTTTTCAATCCCATTAAAGTTATTATACACGCTTTTGTAAAAAGACAAAAAATACTTCCCAGAGTTAACAACAATGTATATTATCTTTAGTATTTACCTCTATCAATTACATTTTTTGGCAGCACTATAAAACAATGTAGGGCAAAAAAATCTCAATTCATTCTAAGTAGAAATCCCTGCAAAATTGTTTTCATCTTTGTTTAGAGGAAATCCAGACAGACTATTGAAATATTTTCTTTTCTTGTTGTTTATTCTTCCTTCCTGGTGTGAACAATCTGCTGAGTTTTGGGTTTGTTTTTTTTTTTTTTTAAACTTTTTTTAAGAATTTGAGAAACTTTTATTTTGTTCTCTGTTTTGCCATGGCAGTGTAATCACGAAATTTTCAGAACAGAAAACTTCAGCACAACAGCGAATCATTTCTAGAAAAAATCCCCAGCATTTCTTTCCTGCCTCCAAACAGGTTTTTTAAGTTCATGTTAATGCCTTCTCTAGCTCCTCTTCCAAAGATTGTTCTAGTCTTATACAACTTTTTGTTGCACATTTGTACTTTGTTATGCTACTTGTTCTGTAACAATAAGAAAAGCCCCAACAAACCAATCTTCTGGGAACAAGTTTGCTCATTTATGAATTATTTTAAAAATGGGGTGCTGGGGGGAAGGGGAGGAAGATGCCCTGTTAGAAACTTACAGTGTCAAATAATTATTTTATTTCTCCTAAGTTATAGCTCTTTGTGATAAAGAACCAAATATACCAACAAAGATCAGAAGACTGAACATTATAGACTTTCCAAGCTAAATCATAAACAATGGCACATTTATTGCAGTGTTCAAGTTTGTAAGAAAAGTAATGACTGGAGAAATGTATGATACCAAGAAACAGTCTTGAGGACTTCTATGAATCAAATTCTGTCTTATGGCAAGAAACAATTGCTGAAAGCTGTTCACCAGAGTACACAAAATACTGAGGTGATTTTAGTCTATTTCCTAATGGACAAACACCAAAAACATACTTCAATAACATGCTGTACGTTGACGCATGGTGAGCCAGGAGAGACAAAAAGAGTAGGAGACATTTAGGAAAAAACTGGTTTGTCAAAGAACTTTGATTACATAAAGCTTTTGGTACAGAAGGGGCATTGTTCAAACTCTCCATACAACATATACTAGTGATTTTCTCTGCAAGTGACATGGAGCAAATGCAGCAGACATCACTGCAAAGTGAAGCCCTATAGAGAGGAACACAGTTTAAACCACTAAAAAGAGTGGGAGGAAAGGAAAGAATGGGAGCTCAGCTCTATAAGCCTTTTTTAGGCCAAACCCTAGAAAATCAACCGGAAAGGCTGCGTGCTCAGCACTTTGGGTAACCAGGCTATTTGCTTAAGTGCCTGTATTCAGATTTATGAGCCAAAGTTTCAGCTCTTTATAAATCCTTAAGCACAACGGCAGAGGGTTAATATTTCACAAGTCCTCATTTCTTAATTACAGTAAAAAAGATTAGGTACAAATCTACATTGTAGAGAAGACCTCAATACCATACAATTCCCAGTATGGCCACTTAGAGGCTCGCAGAGAATCAATTACAATGTTTTCTTATCTTAGACCTAAATAAGACCTACATGTATTTACAGCCATGACTCTAGGACTCTCATCCTAAATGCACTAAAACAGATAATTTCTGTGCCTACTACTGTTAGACGGGCTGTGTAAGACTTGCCCCATCTTTAAGGTCTCAATCCTTTCATCTCAACTGAGTTTCCCTATCACGTGGTGGTATTACAATTCTTACTTCATCTCAAAACTGCCACTGCTATGTGAGAGCCAAAACGGCTGCAGAAGACACGGGTGTGCCAGAGGTGACCTGGAGGGGTTGCTCCTCTCCAGACCTGTCAACTGTCCACCAGACCAGTATTCCTGTGTGAATCCACAGTCTTCAACACATCCCCAAATCAGGGCCAGGTTCAAAATACCGGGTGCTGCTTGCACAGTTTTTCTCAGAGGAGACCATATCACCATTTTCCTAAGGACCACTGCTTTCCAAACAAATTCATTGCTGACAGAAGTCTTGAGGAGAGGGGTGGAGAAAGGAACTGGGGTGGGGGGAGAAACCAAGATGAGGGGGATTGACTAAAACCAACCTAAGGAATATTTTTCTTACTCCAGCATGAAATGTTGACAGAATTAAATGTGGGATTAAAAAAACCAACCTTCTAACGCACAGTTTCATGTTACCTCCGCAAGAGTTTTGATTCCACTTATGAGACTTCCCGAATGAAAATGCTGGCTGTGTGCCTGCCTCAAAAATACATTTTTTCCTCAGCAGAGTGGGTTTGCCAGTTGTCAATGCCATTTCTTTGCTAGCCAGCAAAATACGTTCATACTCACAGCAGGCAATTACCATTCTTTTCTCTACTGGTAAGGGGCATGACTTCACTCCTAGGTTGAAGATCCCTGGATCCTTTCTGTATTGCACAGTCTAGTTAGACAGTATAACTAACCCTTAAAGCAAATGGAATAATTTATTTTTTTTTAAGCACGTTTAAATGGTTTCATCTGAGAATGGTTTTACAAAGAAGTGAATCTGTTTTACACATTTTTGGCCTGTTCCAAGGGGCATCAGTTGCTGGGAACAGAAGCACCACTGGAGTGAGGCTGCCTTGTACCACGGCTTGAAAACCTCTGTTACAGGCAGCACTCTGAAAACAAAAACCACCAGCGATCAGATCCAAGACTTCTTGAAGTTAATGGGAGCCTTTTAATTAGTTTCAGTGTCTTTGGGGAAAACCCTTAGGGCAAATATTCCTTTTTGAAACTTGTTCTCCAACTCGTGGGGCCGGGAGGTGGTATTTTTCATGCATACACAACAGTGTGGCAAATGCTCCCAAGGTGCTCTTATTACAAGCCCCAAACCAAACTGGGAAGAGAAGGAAAAAAACCCCAGAGGTCTCTGGATTACAAGTCTGATCTGCTTTGTCTGATAAGAGCAGTATTATTCCAGTGAACAGTGAATGGGATAGCGCAAACAGATCTGGACACCATACTCACTTTGAATCAATGTGGCAAATTACTAACATTAACCACTGAAAGGGGGCNAGAAAAACCAGAAAAGGGGAAAAAAAAAAAAAAAAAAAAAAAAAAAATAAAAAAATAAAAAAAAAAAAAGAAAAATTCAGGGTCCTTATATGAAAGCAATTGTGAATTCAGCTGCAGAAATGAGCCGCTTAAGAATGCCAGGCAGAGAGATTTGCTACTGTCAGGCAAATCTTCCATCTCACAGCTGGGAAGTTTGGGGATAAAATCACTAGACATCCACATTAATTTACAGAATACATGGACTATAATCTTTCCTTGTCAGGCAGAAGCACTATTTCCTATTTTTGCCACTGCATAGCACACACTCAAAAGCCAGCATTGTGCTGCAGACAGACAGAGATACTCCAAAATATGTGTATTACAGCTCTTCACTGAAAGGAACAAAGTTATCAGCTTTACCCCATGTTTACACCACAAAAAATGGGATCAGGATCAGCACCGCACATGGGGTGTGACTTTCCAGACCAAATATAGTCCTGGAGTTATGTAGAACAACCTGTCTGTACCAGAAAATGCAGACAGCTTCTTAAGGGTTACATTTCCTTTTTACATACTTCTACATCAAAACCATATTGCAGCACAGGCTGGGATTCAAACACATCCTACAAAAACAGGCAGCATAACTCTGATATTGAACTCCAGCCCAGTTTTAATTGACTGCCATCTCTCAGCCACTTCCTAAAGCTCCAGATAGCCAATACCAATGTTGTAATTTCTAAATGTGTGCTTCTCTCAGCTGGAGACAAACTCCAAGGGCTTCAGCTTGCTTTTTGAAATATGAACATGGTACCTTAACTCTGACAGTGGAACCCCACCTTCAACACCTTTCTGAAGGAGGAAAATATTTAAGGAGGGGATCAGGGCGGCAGTTGCTTATTAAGAGGATATCCTTGAAGCATAAACAATCCAATATTTTCATAATTCATTGACAAATAATTTACAGTGCTGGTGGCAAAATCCCTTAGAAAGCTCTTCAGGCACTGGCAACAGGGTAGACTGATAAGTATTTTTAATTAATGCCACTGTAATCATGTGTTCCATATACTTACGCTGGTATTTTCATTATGATCATTAACAGCAAAATGGTTTTCAGTGCATGCTACAGTTTCCAAAAGCATGAGTCTACAAAACTCAGAAGCAGCAGACTTGGGCAATAGAAATGTTTAATTATGGGAATTTAGGTGAACACTGTACACTACTACACACTGTACATTGCTACTGGCTACCAGTGCACAGACATTTTGTCCTAGCTAGGTGTCTAAGAGCATTTCTAGGCTTTCCATGCTAGAGGGAGTTTAGGGACCGAGCCAGCTGATGAAGTAATTTGGAAGCTCTTGAGTCACTCCCTTCTTCAAGGGGTTATTCTCCACTTGGAATGTCCATATTTTTCCAATTCACACTTTCTTTTCAGAACCTTCTCAGGTCAACAACATTGCATCCTTTCCTTTGAAGTCAGAGTAAATCTTTAGGTGGAGACCAGGGACTAAGACAGCAACACCAAGGTCTGGAGGACCTGGCATGTGCTAGCAGTAGCAGACAAGAAGCAACACTAGTTTTCTTTACTTATAGGATTGTCTGAAACATTTCAAAAGTGCTGTGAAAAACATGATGTCACTTCCTAAAGCAGGCATAAAGACATATGAAAACATGTTTTCCAGCCAGTCAGAAAATGTGGTTTTGGTAGCAGCGAGGAAGCTGCCTCTGTCACTCTGGGAAACATGTTTAAAAGAAAGCTGAGTTCCAGTCCTGGCTTCCAGTGTAAGGGGAGTGGTGATTTAGTAATTATTTCTCTTGCTCATTATAGCATCTCATGCCTGCAAAGCTTGCAGAATATTGGCACTATCCCAAAATATCTCCAGTGCTGATAAGACATCACAAAGCACCAGAGTGTAATGATGCATCACCACCTCCCCACACAGCAACATGACATGAACATCACTGAAGAACAAGACAGTGACCTTATCACTGAGTAATTTAATTGATGACTTGAGCTCTAAATAGCCACTTCCCTTCACCTCCTCAGCTGCATCCCTATTTCTAAAGATGTCATCCACACTGAACTAGCACTTACTGTTGTGATACTGATTGATGTTTCATGGCAGCAAGTAAAAGGAAAGAGCTCTAGTGGAAGTTCATTAACTTTAGGCTAATGCATTTCATGATAAACAACAACAACTCCCTCTGGATCACTGGGGGAGGGAGAACAGCTTTGATTTAAAGAAGATCATCTGTAAAACAGCAGGAATGACCAAAAGCCAGATGGAGCAGAGTGAAACAGAAGAAGATGGAGAAGCTAGAAGAATGGAAGAGAATACTGTCCCTCAGGGCAGGGCTGGAATGACAAAACCCTCAGGAGGTAGGTTTCCTAAGTATATATTAAATAAAGGTAGGATCTCTGTCCCAACGAATCCCTAGGGTGTTCATTTATTATATTCCTTAAAAAACAAAAAAAACCCAAAAAAACAAAACAAAAAAAAACCCCAAAAAATAAAAAATTAAACAAAACAAAACAAAGAAGCTAGGGGAGACCTGGATATGAAGCCATGTCAGTTTATTCCACATACACTGAGTCCCATGATCTTTTCGGTCACCCGCTGTTTCAAGATAACAGGAGAGGTCAAGTTTCTGCTTAGCCTTAGAAGAGAAGCTGGGACCCCACCTCACAGTTCATCAAACTTCATGGCTGTATTGGTTTCTCCATGAGCACATACACTGATGGAGTTACTTTGCCTTTCCCACCCTGTCCCTACTCCAAAACTGCTTTCTCTATTCATGCCTTGGACAGACCCACTTTTTCTCTTTATAATATCATCTACATCCTGCACTAAAATGCTTGGTTAAAAGACTCCCACATGGTCCTGACCAAAACAAAACTTGTGACCCTCTCCATATTTCTAGGTGTTACTGCATATCAAGACTGAGGTCTCTTAAATCTCCTGGACTTGGGGAATGCAGGTAAATTCCCACAGCTGAGCAACTCACAACTGCACAGGCTTCTAAAATTCCTCCAAATTTCTTCATTCGTTCCCTAAACAGAGTAGGGACGTAGAACAGGTTGGTACTTGAAGCTTAGAACTACCTCTTGGTTAATTATATAGTTGATTATGTAGGACTCTGTTGGCTGACATACACAAAAGCTAGGGCATTCCAGTTTNAAAAAGTAAAAGAAAGGTAAAATAAATAGAAAGACCTACTGCCACAACGTGGCAGGAGCTAGGAATGATGAGAAACAAGGTCCTCTGGCTTCATGTGTGGCATTTACAATATGGAAAACTCAATGCCACACATGAAGTACAGTAAAAGTAACAGAAACAACAAAGTAGTTCTTGGTTTCCTTATTTAAACACTTCAACTACAGCTGGAAGCTCCCCTTCTGCAAAAGCAACTCAGTCAGCACAAGCCCTCTGAACTTTTTCTACCAACTTGCCTGATAGAAAAAATACAGTTTTTTGCTTCTCTGTAAGTGAATTTTAAAAAATTTATATGTGTGCGTATATTTTGTGAGGTTGTTGAATTATGGAAACCAGAGCTACACCCGGCAGATACTCCTCAAAAAAAGAAAAGCCTTTTGTGCATTTTGATTGGAATGACTGCTAAAAATACTCCGATGCAGCTGTTTAATTTGCTATAGCTCGACTGCTAGTTTTACACTTTTAATTGCTGCTATACAAAATTCTTTGATTGCATTTGATGAAATTAAGATTTCCAGTGTTTAGTGATTAAACCTGGGGAAGAAAATGTAACCACATGCTAGTTAAAATGTAAATTGTCTGTGCTGGGAAACCTAGGTAAAAACCTATTCAGATAGTTGTCAGAGCTCTAGTTATACCTAGCTTGATAAACTTCTCAAAAAATGATCATTCTACAGTCTCCTAAGGGTCAAAAACTGTATCATGTGTCTCTCTTTAGAAAAAACCAGATTACACTGAAGTCGCATAATTTTGCACTTATTTCTGAAGATAAAATGCCTCCCTGAAACAGCAAATGTCATATTTTCAAAGACCCAAGATAGCTTGGTTTAGATACAGGTAATTTTGTGGGTGCAGTTTTTAAGCACTGGCCCCCAGGCATGCAAACACTGGGATTCACATGGACAAAATCCATACACGGGGAGTGGGAAAATATCATGGGTATAAATAAGAGAGATGTTTACAGGGACACACAGAGCTTAGTGGTTGAGGTGTTTTGCTACGCATACAGACACACAGGGTTTGAGCTCTCCTGGAGCGATGCCAAAAGCCACCCGCATTTAACCACACGTTCTTTTGTGTGTTGTACCTTGACCACCTCAAGGCAAGAGCCTGCTGGGGAGAGAGCAGAGTTTCCACCTTAGCACATCACAGCTCTCACTGTATGATGGCTGTTCAACTACTTTTTCCTTGTATAAAGATGCATGCCACAGCCCTTCTCTCTCTAAAATTTGAAGTGCTCCAGATTGTTTAGTTTTACTGTAATGATGCTGTAGCAGTCGTGCCCTTCATCTGATATATTTCCTCTATCTGGCATAGGTGACTGTTGTGTCAATATCTGGGATAATGAGGCTGGTGTTCAGATTATCCTCTGGGAACTCGAGTCTATCACCCCAGACAGTGTTACTCAAGCATAGCTCTGTCAACAAACTAAACATATACTGTTCTTTCAAACAAGAGCAAGCCATATGAAAGGGAAAGCTGAAGTGCCAAGGAAAAAATATAGTGGGTGTTACTGGAAGCATGTACCACATGTCTATAAGAAAGAAAGTCACTAAGAAATACAGCAATGACTATAGCACACTGCTATCTATTGCAGCACCTGAGCCTTCGTGTAAATGCGCCCCAAGTACTGGACTTTGCTGCTGAATAAAAACCCTGCACCTCCTTCACAAGCTGCACAGGGACACAAGGGATCTAACAGAAGCCTCTGCTCCTATGCATACATGCAGTAAGCTGTACTTAATTCAGGCATGCCATTTTTTTTACGCTGTTACATTTTTACCTAGTAATTATATTACAAAGGCACATAGGGAAAGGACAAGCACACAAAGCACACTCTCTTTCCATTTTCTTCCTCAATGCAAAAATGCCAGCATTTGAGATGATCTCTGACTGAATCTTACCGTACTAAATTCTACCTTCTTTTAGGAATCTAGTATATTTTTGCACCATGGAATTTTACTCAACCAACGTCAGGCATGGCTCCCAAGCACTATTGTCTAGTGTATAAACTCTAGCCATACTTACATACAGCAATTTTCAAAACCTTTATAAAGTCGTTCCTTACAGTACCCCAAAGGAAAGAAGCATGAAATCCTATCTTCATGTCAGTATGTCAGCTGGGCAGCTCCCATGATTACAGTAAAAGTGGTGTGTACATCTGGGGGTTTTTGGTTGCTATTGGTTTTTCTTTTCCTTTTTTTTTATTTTTTTTGGGGGGGCGGG
>VWZN01015305.1:0-25096 GCA_013396955.1 Regulus satrapa | reverse complement strand
GGGGGGGTTGGCATTGGGGTGGGTGAGGGCCTTTAGGATGGGCAACAAAGAAAAACATTTTGCATGAATACTTGCAGAAGGAATTTGACTATTTTCCTAGCCCAGAAATCTGAAGGAGGTGTTGTGGCAAAGATTCAGTGCAAGACTGGGGTCAAAACACAGATGTGTAAACTCTGTCTCTGGCAAGGAGTTGATGATCATGGTGTGCCTGTATGACGTATTACTAAGGACAGGAAGGGGAGAACTGTGGGATAAGAGTTCCCATATATGCCAAAACTCCCCGTGCAGCCAAGTCGTTCTGCATCACACATGCTGCAACGTGCTTTTGTGTGACCCCAGAACGTGGAAGAGGTGAAGCCTGAGCTCCCTTAACCCTGTAACAAAGCATCCCTAGATATGTCCCACAGTGCACACTGCGAATAGTGGGAGCACAGGTAAGGAAGAGGGCTGTGCTCTATGACTCAGCCCCAGCTCCATATGCCTACACAGAGCATAGGTGTAGCCAGCACGATTACAGAGAAGTCCCACACTTTCTTTGCATTGCTTACCCTGCTACAGAGAATATAGGAAAAGCCTGACTTGTCTGAATGTGTAACCATGGCCAAATTATTCTCAGGAAACCACACCAGAAGTATTTTCCCTATATGTTAATAGAAATGGCACCTGTATTCAGCAGTAAAAAAACTCACGTTGATTTTTCTACTTCCTCTGGCACCAATGCATTTAGGTTCTTAAAGGCTCTTTATGACTTAAGTCAGTCCGCTCCTATCCTGCTAAATATATGGTTGCAAAAGTTAAATAAATGTCATTAGGAAAGCTGTGATCTTCCCTCAGTCATCTCAGGCATTTGCTAAATCTGCCTTTTTCCATGGTGTTTTCTGTGATCATTTTGATGCCTGCAGCTCCAACAGAGGTAGCAACAACAGGAGCACTTGTTTATACAAGCCATGAAGAGCTGTCTACATCAGAGTACTCTTCTCTTTTGATCTCACACACACTTACAGTTTTACCTGTCCATTTTTTAAAACTGTGGCCACTTCTCCCATCATTTCCAGAAATCTCAATTCATTCATGTTAAAATAAAATTTCTTCTGATAGACTAATTTTCTTTTTTTTTTTTTCTGTGAGAATAAATACAGGAAAAAAAAAATGTTTCCAGTTTTATGATTCTAATTAAATAAGTAAGATTTTACTAATGGCACAGGCTTGTTATAATGACAGACAGCATCTTTCTATACAAAGCCAAAATAATAACCAGGAGAGACCCTGTATCATTAAGCCTGAAAATCAAGTCAGATTTTGAAGTGTATATTGTGGAACTTACAAAGGGACAATCTTACTGTCTATTGATTTTTACCAGAAATAAAGATTAAGAACTATTACAATGTTTTTTCCTAATCTTTGCATTGAAGATAGAGGCTTATTCAAATTATAGCGAGCAGCAAAACCCATACACTCTGAGGCATGACTCATGTTTTCTTCTTTTGAACTCCCAGTCCAAAAGCAGCATGCGTGGTAGAAGGCATGGGTTCATTTGCCAACGCATGACATTTTTCATGCTGTCACAACACATTTTGTGCCAGCTAATCTGCCAGCCAAGAGTGGCACCCACCAGCTGCAAAGGACGCTCATCACCTCCATTCCCAGTTGGTGGGAAAATACCATGTAGGAAAAAGTTCAGACACATTAAGCAATGCTGTTTCTAACAAGTTATTTGTAAAAAAGCAAACAAAAAACAGCCCCTTATGACAACATTGTAAAAGATTATATAGCAGTGACACAGAGTCTTTGAGAAACAATTCATTAGAATATAAATATTTTAACTTATAAATATTTAAATACCCGTATTTAAATATAAATATTTAAATATTCTTATGCACGCTCTGGCACAAAAATACTGCAAAGTCTGTACAACCAAAGCAAAAGGCGATGAAAGATCCTGTACAACCTCAATTCCCCCTCCCTATCCCTCCCTCAAACACTGAAGTTACCAGGGTTGCACAGATGTTTTGAGATCATAACACAGGGTCAGAGGATAACTGGTAAGGTCAGCTGGAAAAAGGGGGATGTAAACACTCTTTTTGGACCTTCATGAATGGAATTCTCAAAATAGGAACTTCAGGCTGGAAGAAAAATTAGATAATCTGACTCCACTGCTCTCCTATACTTCATTGGTTTGGGGTTTTCAGTGTCTTCAACTCAAATTTATTTTACCTGCTGATTCTTTGAGTGCTGCTCCAGAAAAGGCAATGGTAAAAGGATCAAAAGTCTAACCTAGGCAAGAATAATTTTCCATTAAGGAATAATAAATAAAAAGAAAATATATTCTTTTAAGCAAAACAGCTAAAGATTTTTTTCTCTTCCATCATGAGAGAGCAGCACACTCTACTGGCTGTTTCCTTGCAGTTTTCTTGATAAAGCCCTACACATTGCTGTAAATCAGGATCTTTTACCATTCCACTGATACTATCAGATAAAATATGGTGTAGCTGTAAAAAAAAGAAAACCAAAGGATATGGACAGTGAGTCCTACTTCTGCCACCAGTTTGTGTTGCTGAAGGCAAATGACTCGACTTGCAGCACTGCAGTTTCCATGTTAATTGAGCAAAGAGAATGAAACCAACCACTGCAATGCACACTGACCTTCACAGTCTAAAAGCACAGACTGAGAGAATTAGTACTGTTGTTCCAATATTCACAATGAAAACACGATGGTAGATAGAGGTTTATGTTTCATCTTTCATTCCAGCTCAGTAGTTCAGGATTCTTCAATGCTGTAGCACAGCACAGTCTCAGGAGAATGATGTCTGTATACTTATCAAGATGTTTGTGGTTAAACTTCCTCTGTTCTTTCATTTTGCATCTCTGTGCAAATACACCATTTTGCCTGGGAAGTCTATAACTGGTGAAACTGAAGACTACTATTTTGCTGATTTTGCATGGAGTACATTACAAAGAGATGTCATTCACTCTCATGAAAAGTCCCTCTCAGAGGCATGCACCCTACATGCCAAGTTGTGTGTCAGACCACAAGAAACAGTTAAACTGGTGCTCCAGTGTTGTGTGAGGTTTCTGCTGTTAGCACCCAGTACACAGAATCCAGTTTCATGTATCTGACCAGTTTAAAGTGTTATTCCTTCAAAAATATACCAATTCAGTATGCTCCCAAAATGTTACAGATAAAAAAAACCAAACTTGCATACCTAAAAATCTCTCAATGTCATATACAGATAACTAACTCTTCTTTTAGATTTATATAAACTAACATATTAAAAAAAGAATCTCAGCTGCTAGAGCAAAAACACTGATTTCACAAACAGCTATCTGCAGTCATTAGCGTACTGCAAAAGTTTGAAACAAATATCTAACTTTAAATTTATGCAACTGTTTGTAGAATATCGTTGCGACTGATACCTTTGTTTCCTTATGACAGATTACACTAACTTCTTTGTAATTCAAAGGAACATAGTTTCATTCCTCAAGTACACCTTGGTATACATACAGACTTCTTAGAACACTATTTAAAGAAGCTTCCAAACTGGAGATAGAGAATTAAGACAGAAGGAAAATAAAGCAACAAACCCCCAGATCCTACAAACAATTTTGTTCATATTTACAGAGCTTTTTTTTTTTTTTTATTAATAGCCTTTTTATTTTATATAAATTCACCTAATGATTTTGGCTTTTTTTGATTGCAGATAAAGAAATACAACCAAACTCTTACAGAGTCTACAAAAAAGACAACATGATTGCAAGAGGCTTGAATCCTTTTATTCTACAGAGAAAGAAACAATTCTCTGGGGGCCACTGAAAGTCAAACTGGCTCTTACATGCAGCTGCAATTTTTAGTTTATATAAAACCAAATCAATATCATCTCCACAAAACTCTGACTCTTTCTAATAGCACTAAGCTGAACTTCCCTTTATCAAATTCTCAGCAGAATTTCAAGTTTCTTTCTCTACGTTTAAAAGAGAATATATTCAACCCATCACACCTACAAACAGAGCATCCAGCACTTTTATCTGAAAGACTGGACAAGAGCTTGTTTAATGAAACTAATTCACTGTGTACAAAAGAAAATATGATCATGAACGGTATCCCAGGAAAATAGGTAAGATGGTTTTCAGAGAAATTTTCTTTCAGAGAAATGGGGCAACTGACACTTTTCACACACTTCTTTCTGTCTCACAGCTAAGGAGGGATGAAATTTAACCCTGTAAGAGAAGCAAAATCCTTCTGGTATTATAATTCAACCAGTCAGACTTCAATTCCTTCGTCCTTAGGGCTTGATTCAAAACCTTTTGAAGTCAATAGAAAGACTTCCCCTAACTGCAGTAACTTTGGCTCAGGTCCTAAGCCCTGCTTCTATACCTTTCACTCACCCTTATGCCATCACACCCTTCCAAACCTTGGAAGCAGTTTGAATGTCTCATGGCTAACAGCAGCCTCGGGGCTGCTCTAAATTACTTTAGCTAATATTATCTCCCAAAGAATTATCTGGGGGGGATACAGCATCGATCTATTGTACCTTCTCCTCTGCTGTATCTTCGTAATGGCCTCAGAAGAATGGTTGGCTTGAGACAGCTGAGATTTTTAGTGCGCCAAAAGAATTCATATCCAGAAACTAATTCAGCTGTTTTTATTTTAATGGCAGAAAATAATGCCAGATTCTAGCTGGAAACAACTACAATTCATCTCAGAAAACAACTTTCTCCCAGCCCTGCGTTCCTTCCCAGCTAAGGGGACCTACTCAGAGCTGGGATCTGGGAGCCCTTCACTGCAGGGGAGTGCATGGCGTAAGGCCCTCCACATCCCAACAGCACCAATTAACAGAACAAACACAATAGCAAGGGTTGGATGCACGAGGACTCTCCTTTTTTATGGTCATTGCAATCAGTCTAAGTTTATAAAGGTAGCATTTACAGGGCCCATTACAGGTTTTTTAAGCATCTCTAAATCTGGCTGAGTCCTAACAGGATGCCATCCAGAACCCTGGGCTCCTCTTGGAGAGGTGCTGCCTTACTCTTTTTTCTTTTATAATCTCCATCTCCATGGTACTCCAGGCAGCCATGTATTATTCAGCAGAGCATTGAGTAATGTGAGGGACATTTGTGGGTCCTTCTCTTCATATTCTGATCAGAGAAAATTTTATTTCTCTGTTATCAGACCCAGTGTAATGGCCAGATGGTATGGACTGTTGGCAGACCCACTTGCCAGAAACAGCTCTCCCGTTGTCATGTACATGTGTCAAAGCCATTTGACCACACAAGCATTTCCTAAAATCCCATTTTATCTCACTGTTACAGAAATTAAGATACATTCCATAGGTCTAAATGAGCAACACAAAGGGCTGCTCATTTAAAAAAAAGGGACTGCTGAACTCCATACAAATGCAGTCAGTGCAATTATGATTGACAGTTTAACAAGAGCAAAAACCAGAACAAAATAGCCAAAAAAAGTTTACTGAGAATTAGGATAATGGGATATGGATTAATAGTGTTCAGTTTGTACATCCAGGTAAAAATTAATTAATAAAACTATGTCATTTTTAAATCCAGAAGAAGTTTCTGAAATAAGGAAATTTTCTGAAATAAGAAAAATAAGAAGTGCAGAACAGTTGAAATACAGATTTTGCATCCAGAGAAACACAGATTTTACTGCAGAGAATACAATATCCAAATATATCACTCTGCACAGCAGAACCAAAAGTGTATCACACAGAAAATCAATCTACAAAGCTAGACAACCACCAAGCCATTAGTCCTTTTTTTGGTGGTGTTTTTTTGTGGTTTTTTTTTTTTTTTGCTAGTTCCTGCTCACTAATTTTCAGGCGTTCTTTTAAGTGCAATAATAATATTGAATGGGTCCAGTTTATTTACTTAACTCCTTTAAGATAATATGATAGTCTACCAACCCATCTGCATGCTCATACTTTCTCCATTTGAATTAACGAATTGCCTTAACCCCACAAAAATGACAAGTTATATTCACCCTGCACTGTTTGTACTTTTTACTATTTCTTAACTAAATTTGTTAAAAAGTTTTTCTGTGCAATCACTGACAGAAATTCCGGAATACGCGCAGTCACAAAATTCCTCTTCAGGATTTTTTAAAGCTTGCCAATGTAGAGAAAAAAATCTAATGATCACATCAGCTCATCATCAACAGACACAAACATATCCTTCTAAAATAGACTCTGAATTACACGTTAATAAACATCTAAACTGCATGGAGTTATTTCTATCTTGTGACCTTGTGTTTTTTGAAAGCTTGATGAAACATAAGCACAGCAAAAGTGAAATGTTGCTATAGCCTGCAGTTGCATGAAATGGGAAGTAATCGGGTATGCCTAGATTTAGTTGCACCATCTAAATGTGGAAGACAACTTTGACCACTGGGAAGTGATTACTGAGCACACATCCAGCTGCATGGATACATTCTCTTTCCCAAAGCATCTTTCAAACACTTTGCCTGCTGCAGAGCCTGCCAGACATTGTGTCTGTCGTACATGACTCTGTTTGTGGGCCAATGACCCGCTATGTTCTCCACAGCTACTTCCTGCTGAAATGGGTGGATTTGCCCTTCCTACCTGAATTCAGCCCAGTTTAAGCAAGCTACCTCAGCTTTCCATGTGGTCAATAGGCTGAAAAAGACATCTCCTAAAGGCAATTCATCCCACTGTAGAATCTTAAGTTGCTGCTCTCAAGGTATGTCCCTGACTACACAGGCAACTCCAGCAACCAACAGAAGCAAAGAACTCCACAGCAAGCTGGTAAGACAGATGCTGTGCCCAGGGATCAGGCTGCAGCTGGGGTCTCAGAAGGGTCTGTTTCAGACAGCAATAAACACAGAATCCACTGAAGTCTTGCCAGGTGCTTCTGGACTTTAGGAGAGTCCCCCTAAATAACCACTGGGCTGGTGAATAGTGCCTGCTGGGCATTAGCATTCTTACTCCATCCTTGCCTTGGTGGGTTTTGTCTCTTCCTAATTTTATCTTCATGGATTTTATCCACTGGTGAATAAGAGAAAACCTTTCAGGATTTGGAGAGCCAGCTTATGATATGCGCATTTCAGGTACTAGTGTATCAACAAAAAAAAGCTGCTAAGCTGTAGCCTGAAATTACTATTGTACTGTACAAGAACAAGAGAATAGTCTGTACAGCTGAACAGCAGCAAATTCAAACTTGAAGGGAGGAAATGCTTTTTTCAAACAAGGTGTAATTGGACCTTGGAGCTCATTATGACAGGATGTTACCGGGGTTATGGTCTTATGAGAGCGTAGGCATGTACTGAAACAGTAGTAATATCCAGGCTTGTAATAGTTAATGCTTAAAGGAAGAGTATGGGAACAAAAATGAAACCTTATGCTTCAGGATTTAAAGCAATCTCAATTTACTAAGAGAGATCTTTTCTCAGTGTGATGAAAAGAGGAAGGAATTATCCACCTCTGCCTGCTCTGAGCTGCTGAAACATTTCTCTGAAATACCTCATTCTGGATGTTGATGAAAATAAAAGTACTATATTGGATGGATCTCAGATTTGATCCAGGCTGGCATTTATGTTACCAAATATCTCCTGTATATTGCACTGCTGATTATATACTACAATATATTGTACTGTATGCAAGGTAACTTTCTTTAAGGACAGACTATTCAGATGGATTAACTATTTGTTTATTTGCTTACTTTAGCGTCAGAGATGTCTTTTCATGCCACACATATATTCATTTCACATGAAGTGCAATTAGATTTTGGAGTTCATAATCACACCATCTCCCTGGGGTATATGTATGTAAGAAAAGATTTTGTATTTTTAGCTGTCTCTGAAGATCACAGAGATCACACTTCATGTAGTTTAGGTAACAATATTTCTCTGGGAAAAATGGTAGGGTGTGAACAATTCCCACTGACACTGTCAGAGACAGTACATGCAAAATGATGGTACATGCAGCCCAAAGAAAATGCTGTGGGCAACAAGGGAGGGTTGCACATACCCACAGAGGTTTCAGCCATATTAAAATAAGATGGGTTATTGTTAGTACGAGGTGGGAAATTTTCCCCTCATCAATTAATAGAAGGCCTGGAATACAGAATATGCTGAGTTATGTATTTTGCTGGGGAAATAACTGGAAATATTTTCTAATTGAAAAGGAGACAAGTGGATTTAAAACACATCATGTTTTTAGACGACTACGTTTCCTCTGTATGGAAGAAGAAGTATAAATATTGCATTTGAAAATGTCACATTGATAAAAAAGCCACAGTTTCACCAATATAAAATATGAATGTAAACAGCATGTCTGTCAGACATGGCTATAACATAGTGCTTAGCACTGCTAACTTATAATATGCACCTATAATTGTTAGTTCTCTTAATGAAAGAAAGACACTGCATAAATTCTTGAACACATGTTTCACTTTTCCAGCTGCCTTGTGCTGTAGAACATCATGCTAACAAGAAGTGATGCTAACAAGAAGCTAAAACCAGTGTAGCAAATGGGGCATTTAAATATATATAAACATACAGACATTCATATATAAATAGAAACTAGCTATTTTGGGGAAATGAATGGATCCCTAGACAGACATATTTCAGTTTAATATTACCTGTATTTTCCTACATGGTAACCATTACAGTCCTGCTTAATAAAAAAAAAAAAAATTGTTATGCTCACTGCTAAAATGGAAAGTCAATATTCAGCTATCATCTCTTTTACATTCAATATGAAATTTTGTCTGTCAACAACAGGGAGGAAAAAGTATATGACTTTGGACATTTTTTTTCAGTCACTTCAAATCAAGACTTGACACATATATGTGTTAGTAAAAGGTGTGTGTGCTTATGTTCAGACCAGTGCCATAAAGACTGCCAGCACGCAATGGCTAACAGGGTCAGAAACCCTTAACCCTGTTTTATTAATTATTAAAAGAGCATATTTCAATACCATCTTCAAATGTATTGTACTTGCATTGTCTCAAAGAGGTTATACTTTGTCCTTTCCTGTGCCAAATTCCATGTTTTCTGTTGTGATTTTCAGTCTTGACTCAAGTACAAAGCATCAACATCATTATTTACTGAGAACTGCAGCCCAATATTGCTGCAGGGTAGCATACTTCTATCTAACCAGCACATCATAAAAATGGTATTCTGTTTGCACCATGCACTAAATACTGACCACATGGTCATATGCAAGCATTAAGCTATGGTCTTTCTCCTGAAACAGAAACAAGAAACTAAAAAACAAACCAAAGGGACCTACATAAAACAGGTTGAGATGTTCAATACCTGATGATGATCACTAAGTCTACAAGCTTGAGTTTCTGATTAAACAGAGAGGGAAAAATGACCCTTTGAACTTATAACCTACTGGGGGTGGTTTCTACTGCAGTAACACCCCATTTAAACCCTGTGGCTACAGTACATCTGTGGTTCACTGGCTATAATTACGGCTTTAATACTGTAACTGTAGCAAACAAGTCCCATGGTGTATTAGACCAAACACACCAGGCATTTTGTCCTCTGGACTACAGCCTGTTTAATGGCATTTCAGGCTCCAGCACATAAGTCTGCTCTTGGCCACGCACTCCCAAGCAGTTAAAGTTGGCCTGAACTAGTTCCAGAGGAACACCGATCCAGCCCAACTGGGCATTGGACAATTACTTGAGAATATCATTTAGGGTTGAAACTGATATTTATCTAGTGATTGAAATCAGTTGGGAACTCAGATACTGTTGTGTCAGCATTATGTCTTTCCTGGAGCCTTCAGCATTGTTGGTTTGGCTTCTTCCTACACTGGGCATTTACAGCTGGGCTGACGTGGCAGCTGAAGAAGCAGCACACTGAGTGTATTTGTTTGTGTTTTTTATTATACTTCTCTCTTTATCCTGGCCTCTCTCCTGAAAAAAAAACAAACACAACCCACATCAGGAGAACTGAACTCATTTTGACTATCCTTTCCCTTCCTTTGCAGATGCCTGCCCGTGCTCCCCCCTTGCCATGCATTGCAGGCAGGAGCCCAGCCCAGAGCCAGGGACTCAATTTGAGTCTCTTCTGTTGGACATGTTGCAATGTGCAGCCTCATCGCTATAACTTCCCAATGAGAAATTAGTGTCTACTTAGGGTAAGTGACCTGGGGAAACTCTTTAAATGCGATGTCTCCCTCTGCCTTGATCAGCTGTCCTGGCTTTACCTCTGCTGCTAAGGATAGGCCAGAGGACCTCCTGCTGCCATGTGTCATGAGTCATGTATGTAGATCCCTGTAATCCTCCCTTTACTGAGAGGTTTCATCCAGACAGCCCTGTCCAGGGGACCTACTTTGAATACCTTGAGTCTTTCTCAAATTATGCACTAAAATGAGTCATTAGCAGTCATACCCTTCTCCTGACCTTCAGAGTAAGAGCCAATTTTATTTTCCAAGTAGGATTTCACTTTTGCTTTCCTTCACAAAATTACCATTTTTCCAGTTTTCTGATTATGTCACTTGGTCAGTGAAACTTCACAGTCCTGCCAATGTTCCTGCCTACCTCAGTTGGACATTTCTCTTGCAGACCTTTTGCCTTTTTTTTTTTCCCATCTTCTTTCAAAGCCATTATCCAGTCTTTTCTCCTACACAGCATATTTATCTAAATGCAGAGTGACCCTGAATACAAGGAAGACCTGATGTTTTGCCTGTGAGGTGGAAATAGGCACCAGTCTTTTAAGCAAGGCCCTTCCTTTGCTCCCTCACCATCCATCCTTTAACCTCTGTACCACTGTACCCCACTCTTTTTCATAGCTCCTCCCTTTAACTGCCCTCTCCCATCACCATAGAACACCTTCATCCGCCTTCCCATTTCTTCATCTGGAAAGCCCAGGGACAATGTTCTACTCCTATAGGCAGTGCAGAGGCTTGAAGGGGGGCATGCTGTTTACTTGTCTGTGTGTTAAGTAAAAAGTCCAAGTTCCTGACCATAGAAAAAATATGGTGAATATAAGGCAAGTATATTCTTAGGGCAACTCTTTGGGAAAAAAAAAAAAAAGGTTTTTTGGGGCTTGGGGTTTTTTTTGTTGCTTATTTGTTTTTATGTAGGAGAAACAGTAGATTTTATAAATATGTAACAGTGGCTTACACCACAACCAGGGTCTGGTGGGAGCTGTTTCCACTAGCTACAGGTAGAGAGTGAATCAAAGACAGCCACTTCTGGCCTCACACCTCAGCTATCAGCCAAAGCAGTCACAGGCATTTCCTTAAAATATCGGAAGAGTACTTTGCATTCAGTTTGGTCAAGGAAAAGAGCCTGCACATGAATATTTAGATGCCCACTATATATCCTCAAAATAATGTGGGTTGAGAACTTTTAAAATACTATATTGCCTCTAATAGAAACAGTTCACAGGACTGTACGTGCCTTTCAGCCTAGGTTATCAAAACACTTTACAAAGGCAGTTAAGTAAGTATCATGATACCTATTCTACTCTGACATGACAATGACTTTCTGTCAGCTGTAACTGAAGAACAATCCAATGCTTACCCATTATTCAGCTGCCCAAAATAACTTGCAATTCTCTAAGCAACTCTAACAGGAAAATGAAGTTACAAATGGGGCAACTGAATGATTCAGACAACAGTAAATTTAACAGTTTATTCTCCTAATGGACAGAGCTACCAGCTCATTGCACTCACACTGCAAATAATGACAACTTGTGTCTGCAAAGAATCTTTCACCCTGGAGGTTCACAAAGCCCTGCACAAACTCTGCAGTAACATCTGAGGACTGCCACATGGCAGCACAACACAGCCACCTCCGGGAAGGAATGCAAGCAGCATACTGAAGCAGAAAATTAAAGAAAAAATCCACACAAACATTAGCCTTTTGTAAAGGAAATAAGAAAAGGAGCATAAATTCTCAGTGTAGAAATACAGCAGAGCTCTTTTTGGTAGGTAACATGAAAGTTATGGTGAGACAATCAGTTGAAGAATTCCGGGGTTTCCTAAATAAACACAAAAGCCAGGGCCTCAGCAGGTGGCCAAGTTTGATATTCAAATCTAACATTTTACATGTGGAGTTTTCATTAGGACAAGGTTACCACATGATGGACAATCTGTATATATTTGCAGATGTGGCATGCAGGGAAGTCAAACCTGGGCAAGGAGCATAATTCACAGCAATCTCTCTGCCTGAGAATAGCTGAAGGCAATGTCCAATCAAAGTACTGTCAGTGCAGTGCTCGGCGAATAAATGAGTTGCTTTGACAGGAAATTCCAAGAGCAATTTTAATTCTGATCAGGCTTCAGGAAGTGGAAAGAATAAAAACACATCAATTATAGTGACAGGAAGTTTTAAATCACATGGCAAGCAGCTGCTGCCAAAGGACATGTCTGCCAGCTTTGTTAAGAAGCATGGTATTTTGGTGCAACCAAAATTTTACACCAAAGTTTTACAGGCTGACATCAGTCTCTAATTGCATGTTATCCCACTACAAGGGTAAGGAAAATGACACAGTGCAGACAGCACACCATCATTACAACAAATCAGAGAGACGACTTTTTTTAAATTTTATTTTTTAAATACTGACCCAAACTGAGTGTATTTATAACAGCTCCAGAACACACCACCAGTAATGATATGGAGCACATGCACATCTACCTCAGTAAAGCAGGCGATCCCAGCAGCAGGGCAAAGAGACCATCCTTCCCTGGGTCAGCCTCAGGCTGCAGAACCATCAGCACTTTCATCATTTTACAGGCACTGCCTTTTTTCATTAATCCATGTTGTAAACAGTGACCACTGCAATGAATCAGTGGTGCACTGAGAGCAAGCCTGAAGTTTGCTACAAAGCCTGACATTATTTCTTACTGTATGTTGCATGCTTAGTCTACCAAACAGCTTCCTCCAGTTATATGGGTGCTTTTCCTCATTCCCTGTGCAGTATCATGTAACATGAACGAATTCTAGGCTAGATTTTTCATCACCCAATCACAGTCAGAGAATACTGAGGGCTGGAAGGGACCTCTGGAGATCACCAGCCCAACTCCCCTGCCAAGGCAAGGACACCTAGAACAGGTTACACAGAAATGCAGCCAGGCAGAACCTAACTAAGCTGGCCTGGGAATGGGATGGTGGGCCTTGGGTGGGCAGCGGGCAGAGATCTCAGACTATATTGCTGATTTGCCTCTATGGGATCCTGCTTCAAATGGCTCTCACTTCAGGGAGAGTCATTCAAATAGATGCAAATTGTTCTGGCCTCACATTCAGGTACACTGAGGCTGTCTCCAAGCTGTCTTCCCAAGCACTGGAATGCAGAAGGGCTTTAAAGTTAATGTAAATTTGATTTATAGTCTAACACAATGCTTAAAGCAGACAACAATACAGAGGACTTAGAATGCTGAAATAAGATCTTGATCTCAGTTTTATCAACAGATATTTTATAATTGAGTTCAGCAAGCATTACTCTGCTAGGGTCCAAGAAGGGAATTGCTATTGCTGCCTACATGACACACATCTACAGGAGGTTAGTAGGACGTGGCAAGTGACAGTCAAGACACATTGATTGACTCATAGATAACTGATTTATATCCCTCACAAGTGAACAATATCCTCTGCTGTACAGCCTCCTGGCTCAAGTAACTCCCACTGTCCCTTCACTGAAATCACCAAGAGGGTCAAAGGGTTCAGAGCTGAAGACTGTTTCAGGGTGGGCAACTATAGGATAGAAAAGTTTGCCCTCAGAAAAGGAAATGTTCATGAGTTTTGCTATTCACACAGAGACAGATATCACAGTACTTTCTATAGTACTTTCTAAAATGTAGAAAGAAATAATCAAAAGTGACAGAAATACTTATGCAAATTTTACAAAGGTCACCAAAAAGTGTGTCATTTTAACAATACTGGCAAGCTTTGTATAAAGTTTTGCTTTTCAAAGAGAATACTCTTCAGTATAAAGACTACTGGAGAAAAGACTTAAACTAACTTTACATAAAATTTTTCATTATGCCTTTGGAAACAGTGTGAATATTGGATTCCAAAACAAAGAAAAAAAACCTGTCAAGATAAGACATGATATATCTTTTTATTTCATTTTAACTTCTATTTAAATAGTAAAAGAAGCTAAAACATGAAAGTGCTCGTAGCTTCCTGCATAATTATCCACATTCAGATTTCTCCTCAGGAAAGATTCTGTGGGCTTTAATCCAGGGATTCTGAAGCATTTAAGGGAGATAGAGGAGTCAAATCTTGAATTTCTTCTAAAGAAAATATGGTATAATTTTCTTAAGATTTTAAGGATATTCCATGCATGGACAATCTTGCCTGAAGCTAGAGACAAGGGAAAAGACAGGCAGACTTATTAAATGTCCATTGTTTTTGTATGTCCGTTTCTAATATTTTTTATCTTTGTGAGTTTATATTTTGACCAAATCATTGGTTTCCAATCCAATGAAGGCTTAAGGATATCCATAGTGCATCTTATTAATTGTCCATATTTTTCATCAAAACTAGCCTATTTCACCCTAAAATGACATCACTCTATGTACACACAGAATAATGGTGAATCTGGTGGTGCTACAGGGTTGATGGTTATACTTGATGATCCTAGAAAGAGTTTTTCCAACCTTAAAAACTCCATGATTCTATGATTTGTATATACAGACAGGTATTACAGTACCTGCTAATGATCACTCTGGATCAAAATCACTTTGGGCTTCTATAACTACCTTAAACAGGCAAAAGAGTAAGTGGCACAGATTTCCTGTTTCTGTTCTCCACTACTGTCTTGACAACAGCTATGAATGTATGTGTACAGACCTGCTTCCAAAATCCAGCAATGGCCTTAATCATCCAGACACTTCCCACTTGGTCACCTAGAAGTATACCTTGAAGGACAAGTGTCCAATGGCACAGCCTGGGATGTGTGCTTGGCTACCCTGACTTTCTATCAAAATTTTCTTGGCAGCACCATTTCCCACAATGCTCTTGCTCTGAATAAGGGTACTTGAGCTGAGCTGAGAAAGGCCCTCTTTTTCACCCTAAGATCATTCTTCAAGCCTCTGTTTCTGTGGCATTTTCACATGCCAATAAAACCTGCTACAAATCAGATCCCCGTGCATCGTCCTCCTTTGGTAATCAGCCCCCTTTGTGAAGTGTATCTACAAACCATGAGAGAAAAAAAAACCCTTTTATTTCAGTCATTTGACTTCTTTCCTGCTTGATTACTTTTGTGTTTTCTAAAAGTAAGACTATAACCAGCACCTGGACTCCTACACCGAGGGCCCTGCCCTTCTGCTTCAAAGGACCCACTGGTTCATTGTCAGACTGTCAGTATTCACAGGCTAATGAAACACTAGCACCATGTCACGGATGTACACAGCTCAACCCTTGTAGTCCCAAGCTTTAGTCCGTCTCAGGTTCCTTCTACTTTGTTCCAGAAACTGCTTATCAAAAGTAACTCCAGGAACAAAGGGCACTAATTAAGCATAATGTTGGTTTAAGACCTGGAGACCACAGGAATATAGACCAATGCCTAACAGCTTGACCATTTAACATTAACTAAAGGCAAAGAGCAGCACTGATTTACCAGGAGGTGAGTTACAGAGCCTTTGATGTCCTGACTGACACTAGTGCATATGCCCATCACTTATGACAGAATTATTCATTGTTACAGCTGTGTGATCTTCCCTTCATGTGGCTCTGCTTATGTCCAGAGAAACTTCCACAATATGATGCACAAGGTGACAGTTCTGAGACTGCCACCTTCATGCTCACTCTAAACAGAAGTTGTTCTGGTTTACACTGCACAGAATCTAGTCCACCAGCTAACAACTGAACCCCAGGGACAGAACATGACACTCAGCTGCTGGGACATTGAATCCAAGAGCTCCCTGTGTCAACTGACAGAAGCTCTACCTTCCCTGAAGGGTACATTGCAGCTTACCAGAACAAGTTTATTTGATTTGTTCTAACGAACAAAGCTTCACTGGAGACTGAAGTCAGAGCATTTGGAATCAGGAGCAATGCAACATGATGACTCATTAGTCTGTGGTCAGATTTTTTCCCATGTAGGACAGTCAGCTCCTCATATCCTTTCCTTCTGTTACCTCCAGGAGCATCTTATTAATTTCTGAGAAAAATACAGATATGTCTTCGTGGTTTTCAGGACTTCCTCCACTTTCTTCCAATTACTTCTTCATTTAATTCCCTTTTATTTCTTCACTCTTTACAATGCAGTTATTTCTTTTTCTGTTCATCATACTTTCTTTTTCATGCCTATCATCAGGAAATACCAGCTTCCTGATGCTCTTTCCAGCTCTTTGTCATTCCACCAAGTGCCAAATGTCCCATTTTTCAGCATTTTTGTCAAAGAATTTTTCCGATTTAACTTGTGAACCTCTCCAATATTTTGTTTCTTCATCAGTTGGGGAAAACCAGATATGGTGATTTACTGCTGTTATTACTATTGGCTAAACCTTAGAAAACTGTGTTGAAGACCACAGATGGATTCAACTGAGATCATCCGTGCTAGAGAAGAGTCTCATCTCCAGGTAACCACTGACTCTTTTCCAGCTGATACATTGATACTCCTGGAAAGCCTGTTCTTTTAGTCACCTTCCAATGAGATTGCATAAAAGGCTCTCTGAACCTCTGAGAGGTGATCAATGATATAAAAGGGTGATGCCAGTACAGGGTGGTTTTGTAACCAGTTTCCTATCCAATTCCTCACAACTATTAGAACATGACACATTATTTATGAAGATGCCTTTCACCATTCATCTCAGTTTTCCAGTCTCTGCAAAACCACTGGAAGTCTGTAGCCTCCACTGCAGACACTTCTCCAGGGATCATGCTATTCCCTGTAGAGATGTCAGTTGTTCCTAAGTCCTGTTCCTCTGGTCCAAGACATCTTGCTTCATTTGTTCCTTCCCTGAGGAACTTGTTCAAGATTCTTGCACAACTGAGATCTCACCATCCAAAGAACCACAAAAATACAGCTCTGTGCTTCACTCTGGCCACACCCAGACCCAGATTTTGAAAAGAAAGTGCTTAAAACAAATGAAGGGCCTACCTCTTTTAGCAAGAGCTTACTTCTCCAACCAAATAAATACTGATTGACAGCTTGCAGGAAAAGGACACAGGCCACTGCTCTTTTTAGAGACCCTGAGTGAAAGCCCTATAACACACAAGAGATTCAGAAAACTAAAATTCTACTAACTCTAACCAGTCATAGGAATGACCCAGCTTGTTGCAGTGTCTCAGCATGTCTCATAAAATACACTGAAACATTTGCTAACAAGGCTATCTGCATGTTATTGTTCATTTTTATTACAGCAGCACTAGGAGTGCCCATCAATATCAGGACCTTGTGCCTGGTACAGATGTCAGTGTGCTAAGCAAAGGAGAACACAACATTCAACTTTCTACCCCCAACAGAAGCAGTCAAATAACAAGACCCTTTCATGTCAGTGTGCCATTTGTACAGACAAATGCTCAGCAGCATGGGTCATAAAAGCTAGCCCACAAGGACTGTTTCAAGGGGGGGAAAAAGATTCTTAAATTTATTTAAGATTCATATCTATGCATCTATGCATGTGCATTTAACCATATAAATAATTCACTTAAGTGTAAGAGACCTACTTTTAAAAACTTCACCACTGTGTCATACCATGGAAACTACCTCAGGGCTACTAGGAAGGGGGTTCAAACATCCCTCTTATAAAACACATCATTATGCATTAGAGGAAACTTCATTCAACAGAGAAGAATGGCACACCAGCTGGAGGTGAACACCATAAACCACATAAAGTTTTAATTAAATTCATTAAAAATTCTTTGTCTCTCACTGTGTTTGGAGGCAGATAGAACCCTTTAACAATGGCCAGCACACAATCAGGTTTGTCAAAACTAATAATAATACAAAAGCATTTGCTTACCCTGGGACATTTTGAAAAAGTTTGAGTAACTGTATTATTTTTAATATGGGACATTTATAAATTATTGCAAGATGTGGCTGGTATTGGAGCAGAGTTGCTCTTTCTATTGTTCATTGGATTGATAAAAGGTGTTAATAATAAAATGCACATTTTTAACAGTTGCTAAAGTGAATCAACCTGGAATACAGGAAAGAAGCATATTTCCTCCTTAAAATGCATATATATATATAATACATATATTTAACAGGGCTTGTTGCAATAAAACAAGGGGCAAGATGTAAGGAAGAGTTTTCTCACAACGAGAGTGGAAGATCACTGGTGCAGGTTGCCCAGAGAGGTGGCAGATGCCCCATCCCTGGAACAATTCAAGGTCAGGTTGCACAGGGCCCTAAGCACCCTGATCTAATTGAAGATATCCCATGGCAGGGGGGTTGGATTAAATGACATTCAAAGATTCCTTCCAACCCAAACTATTCTATGATATATCAATGCATTTTTCATGATCAGTATTTCTTTACAGAACATTTTCTATATTATGTACCAATAAGTATGAGAACCAAACACATTTTCCTGCCCTTCAGAGCCTGCAGTCCATCAGCAAAACAGGATACAACAAATGAATGCTACAGCACCAGGTCCCCTCCTGCAAACACATGCATGCCTGATATCAGATAATAAAATATGTCAGAGGACTAATGATGAGCACAGAACATGCATAAGTATTTTCAGGATTAAGCCTGCTAACCAGGGTAAAAGAGGATAGTTATTTGGTTGCCTGGCTCTTATGTAAATGACTTTGTTTTTCAAAGCTGGAAAGCCTAGCAGAATACTTTCGTATTTAATAAAACACAAATAAAATGATTCTACAATGTACTGAAGGGCTTCACATGATGAGTCACTGACAATGTCAGCTATTTAGGCTCATGGCAAGCACTTAGTTTGGTCCCAGTCCAGGTCCCATTTTAGTCAGTGGGAGTCTTTTCCCTGATTGCAACATGAGCCTTTGTTACTAAATTATCTCAAGCTGATGAACTGTGAAACAGAAAAGGTACTTCTGCTAACCTTTTCTAATCTAGATTTATTAAGGATAATCACATACTAGTACTAACTAATTCACTAATTACATCTGAAAACATCCTCACTGCATAGCTAATACCTAAGGGTCGAGTATGAATTTTTTATACTTCATCAAGACACTCTAATACAAGCAATATCACAGCTTAAATGAACATTCTGCCACCTGTGTGATATGGTTGAAAGTGATGAAAGAAGAGATGAAAGCATATATTCCCCATCCTACACCTCAGTAAACAAAGTTGTGGTTTTGTCCATTTCACAGTAATGGTGCTATAATTTTTAGACCTAGATGTGTATCCACTTGATACTCAGCACTTTTTTTGGGTAAGGAATTTGATGGGCTTTACTGTACAGCAAAACACTTGAGCAAAATGGGACAGAAACATGCATTTGAGGAACTACACAATACACAAACTAGACCGATGTATCAAAATCAATGCACACATATACACTAAGTGTAATATTGAGTCTACACAATGCAGTCCTCTGAACAGTATGAATACGCTACTTAATTGAAGATATAAAAGAGCAAAGTAACTTTTCTATTTTTTTTCCCCTACCCTATTGCATTTATCAGCTGGGGAAGTGCTGTCCTCAATTACATAGGTGTCAGAGGAAAATAAGATGCCTGGTTTTTCACTTTGCTTTCACAGAGGCCCAAGAAGTGACTTCAAAGGGGAATAGCTAAGAGACAAAGGAGCTCAAGAAAATAAATAGCAGTTACAGTAATTCCAAAAACTGTTTCAGGGAAGACAGTAAAATGCTTCATAATGCACTTGCCCGTATTCCCATCACAAAATGGTGGGAATGACCTAAACTCAATCACCTAAAAATGAAGGCTATATTTTGAATGTATTGGCTAAGTCCTGTAAACAATGGAGAAAGTCACAAATAAAAGATAATGCTGTGATTAATACAGTAGATAGGGTGAATTGCCTTCTGGGAGGCTCTGTCTCACTCTTCTGAGTATGGAAAGTTTACACAAACGGGCTGTACTGCTCAAGGTAGAACTACTGCATGTGATTACACTGAACTACTGGAGTATCTCAACAAGGATGCAGCTAGTTAGCTTGGGTACTAGCACTAGTCATGCTGACAGATCAGACAGCTCTGTGACAGCTAAAATTCCTAGTAAATTAGCTGTTGTGAGTTCACTTAATTAATGCTTAAGCTTTTAGTGGTCTCTGCTGTGGAGAAATGAAGAGACGAGCCTACGGCTCTGTGTTGATTGTAACTCAGTTTGTGACTTGCTGTGAATTACACATCTAGACTGTAAGAAAGATAAGGCTTCTGAGATTCACACCACTGCTCTGAGCCCAAGGGTATCTATCACTTGGCAGGTGGTGAGATCCTGTAGTGGTTAGCTTTATGTGTATATCTACAAGAATCTGTACATCTACAGATATAATAGAGATAGGTAATAGATAATGTAAACATTGTATCTATAGCTGTACCAATAATTAAATACTTAAATAACTACATAAATGTATCTGTAACTTTTGAACAGAGTTCCCTCCATAGACTAGAGAGAAAACAGGATAAAAGAGAGACCAGATTAATCTCGTGTTCACTCTCTGCCTCCAGTCTATTACAACCTAGGAATGGCAGAACAGATGACAGTGTCATGGTGCACTTGTGCTTGCGCACTCCACCCTCACTCTGTCCAAGGCATTCTTGAAAATGGAAGCTCGCTGTTCACTAGACACCTTTTCATGACTGCACAAATGAGAACCAGATGTAAATTTGTTGTATCTTTGCTTAAACAACAGCTCTTACATCCCTGAAATGTATGTAAACATGCCTAACTCTTAGGAACCCTGCCTACTTGGAAATCCTGGATCCAAGCTTTCTGCATTACCCAGTCTAGGGTAGAGGAAAGAGGAAAAGGCAGATTATGCATAAGAGATGCTTATTCTTGATCAGTAAGAACTGTGAGCACGTTACAGCATACGCAGTTCACATCTGAACCAAATTAACTAGCCTCACTGCTCTGGAAACTTGGGCACAGACTAAAGGATCGTCCCCCTCACAAGACTGTGTTGGGTTCAGCTCTTTTGGCCTCAATTATCCCCCCCTGTGAATCCCAGCATGTCTCATGCCACAGGTAAGAAATCTGTGAAACACATGCAGGAGGAGTTTGTGCTGTCTCATTGTGTAAGATGCTGTGTTTTCAACATGCACATTATCAGTGATGCAATACCAGGACACAGAGATTTCTTCATGCAGTCACAAGATCTTTAGTGCTTTCTGTGTTTCACAGCAGATGAGTGGCTGTTTTGAGCATGTTGTTGCTGAGGAAATTGGTGCCTAGGAGAGGAAGAGTGAACATCTGAGTGGAGATGACAAGAAAGAAAATATGAAACAACCATGATTAAGGGTTAAAATTTCAAAAATTCTCCAGTTGTGCAGCTGGGGCAAGACATTCAAAGAAATTCAGCCCCAAACCAAGCAGTGAATTCTGAGAGAGTCCTCAAAACCCAGCAGTTGCTACCGAGATCAGTGAGTCTATTCATAAGTGCAGGGATCTGCTTGTGCCAATCACAGAGGAGCTGAACCCATACTGAGCTTGGATGTAGCAAACTTCACAACACAATTGGGGTGAGGAAAAAAAAGGAGTCTCCACAGCAACAACATGCAATTATAGACTTAAAATAAGTGTGAAGCTTCATGGCTCAAGCTCAACACATTTCCGAAAAATAATGATTATGTTTTCATTTCCTGTGTGCTTTAAGTAGGGTATTAGCAGGAAGAGAGAGTGCTGGTTTGGGGGTTTATGGTTAGGACATACATCTGAAGTAATTGTGGCTCAGAGTGAATACATGCTAAGTTTATTTTAAATAAGATAGATGGGCAAGTGACAGCCAGGGACTGGTTGAAAAGTGGCATTATTTGTGGAGACAGTCTATTGTACTGCAGCAAAAGAGAATTCCATCTTCTATTAATAGTGGCCAGTGGGAATTCATGCTGAGACTTTTACTTTACTGACATATCCATTTCATTAAAGGTTTCTTCATCCAGATCCTTTCTTCAATTTTCAGAATAACTTTTGTGTGTGAGCAAGCAAAAGGATTCTCTAGAAAGGATCCAGCTACTACTGATTTTGAGCAGGGATTCTCAAGTGTTTCAGATGAGGTCTACAGTTTGTCATTATACTAAATATAGCATGGCTTTGCATGACCTTGGAACAGCTCCTGGGAGGGAGAAGGGGGCTCCAGGGTGCCACTGCAGGGCTCTGCCCAGGTGCTCAGGTCAGAAGGTGAGGACACACCTGGGGAACAAAGACCCAGCTCGGGGTGCATCCTCGCTCCTCTCCAAGGCGGGCAGTCATGTGGTGTGTGCCAAATTCTACACTCTACCCAGCCCAGCCTCTTGGCTCCCTCTCCAGTTAGTCTGAGGGCAAGCAGCTGACACTGCTCTATCCAAGGCAGGTGGCCTCTCCTATGGAAATGAGCCAATTAAAGAAGACTATAGAGGGGCACAATTAGCCAGCTTCTTAGGCTGAGGCTCAGCTATAGAATTGAAGATAGAGAGGTGCTGAACAGGAGAACTTTCAGCTGTGTAATTTTTGACCCAGTACATTAATACTCTGGGCTAAAACAGAGGAGGGGATTTTGACATGTGAATCTTTTTCATCTCTTAGAGTCCAAGTGACAAGGATCAAATTGAGAAGTGTGAAGTCATCAAGCAGTTTTCTGTACATCTTTTTAACAACACTAATGAAGGCCTTTCCACATTATGGCCTGTGTCTATTTCAGCCCTGATTTTGTATCTACTTACAGGATTAGAAAGATTAAGTGCTAATTAGAGCACTGAGGATTAATAACTGCTACTTCTGAAATGCACATTTTTCTTAATCTTGTCTTAAATTCTAGTGGAGATTGGTTCATGTTACAAAGCCAGAATTTGCCAAAGGTTACTAAACACATAATAGAAGGTGCCGGGTATTAGTTTTCTTGAATATACTGAATAGGCATCACCCATTAGTCTAAAGAAGGAATTATAGGAATGGCAGGAAAAAGCATGCTTTGTTTCTGAAGAAAACAAAAAAGGCATGTCTTCATTGTTCTGTTGGAAGCACAGTTAACCCAAATTTCACCCTTTTTACACTTTCAGGTCTGAAGCCTCTCAATTGAGAAATGTAATATGTGTGTACATTGCTAATTCAAAGCATATCCAAACACTGCTGAAATTATACATAACATGATAACTAGGAACATGTGAAAACAGCAAATAGAGAAAAATTTGCCACTATCATTCCACTGACTGTTGACGGAGGAAATCATGGTGCTGTTCATTAGTGGGACAATTTGCTTGTTCTCATGCTAAAGCTAACTTGCAGCATACTAACAGTCATATATTTGCAAATAAGTTTAGAAATATTTTCTTGCTTATAAGTTTAGAAATATTTTGTTGCTTGAGGGGAACTTTTAACAAATTAGCTCAGTACAGCATTGTTCATGTGTAAAATGTGGCCAGGATCTTTTGCAGAGAAGAAAGACTTAGAGGAACGTTTTCATTCCCAGCCAACAAAGAATTCAATTTGCATACAGGTGTTAGAGGCTTTCTCTCTGAATTCATGGATCACTGGTAGTTTCAGATGTCAGGACACAGAGATGGGTCAAAGGCACTGTGATATGACTTGCAGCTAGTTAAAGGAGTCTGAGGTCAGGGCTCTTAACATCAGCTCTCTTGTTCTCCATCAAGCGACACCAGATGTACCAGGATGTCTTTCAATTACATTATTTCCCACTGCAACTAAAGGAGCAGGTTGGTTTCCACACAAGGAGACAGACTACAATGCTTTCCGGATTATTCTAGGAGAGAACAGCTTCCCATCTCTTGGGTGGAGGATGGGATCCACCTGTCTAAAAGCACAGAGCAGGGATCACCCATTAAGATCGAGAAGGTGCGAGGAGGGGTGGCATAGCATGGTCCTTCTCCATGATGCTGCAAAGGCTCTGAAGCAGTGTTGTTTCCATGCTCAGAACAAAACTGCACAACAGTCCCCTCCAAGGTAGCACAGGCCAAAAACTGGTTCCTTGTTTCATCAAGAAGGTAGTTAAGCTTTGGTTTGTTCCTCATCTTTTGTTGCCTGAATGGTTAAGAGAAAGCATAGTTCAGCTGTGACAAGTCTGTTTTCTCTCCCCACCCTCATAAAAGAATTACCAGATATACTTTCCTGGCTTGCATTTAATGCAGAGGTACCTTGTTACAAAAGAAACCCGACTGCAGAAGGTCAGGGACACTCTGGAACATGAAACTCCTATGTGTATGTGCCTGGTTTTCAGCCTACCTGCCCAAAATTTTGTCAAGATTGTGGAGGAGCTGCAAAGAATCAAGTTACTTGATGCCTATGTAATGAAATGATCAAGAAAAAAAGTCTAAGATCTCTAAAGAGTTTTCCTTCTTCAGACCTCCAACTGTGTGTGACCAGAGGCAATCTTCTCTCTGTTAAACCAGTTCTTAGTAGATAATACCCTGAGAATTACTGATGCTTAATAAATTGTCAGATCTGCTTGTTCAAAACAGTTTAGCATTTAAAGGGCTCTCTGCATAAGACTATCTGAGAACCATCTTGAGAAAAGCCCTTTTCCAGAAGTCTTTAGAGAAAATGTGGAAGGAGAAACAGTGAATGGGAGCAAATACTGAAGCAATGACTGCTGATTAATATATTGTTAGGCCACCCTTTAGAAACTGACTGGGACTGGCTTGCAGAAATCCTGTTTCAGCCCAAATTTGTTAGATATTTTAGGAGAGCAGACATTTGATGTCCCTTTCTGCACTCCAACACCAAAGTATCCATGACCAGATTGTGGCCTCTTCATTCCTCCTCCAAGAAGAAATCCTTACAGTTGTCAAAAACCAGAGAAACTAACTGCTAAAACGAAGTCCTTATTCTAATTCTGCACCACATAAATTTATCATGAGCCAGGTGGTGAAGAAAGCCTTCAAAGGCATACATCTAATGTCTGTAGCTTGCTAGGAGTGGAATACAGACCCACCACACCTGGTAGCTGCCTTTTATGGCTGTTCTGGAATATATGTATCTTAACAAATTGTAATTTACTAATTGTACAAGGGTTACTAATTGTGCAAGGGTTTGCACCTGGTTTCAC
>VWZN01015304.1:37813-72138 GCA_013396955.1 Regulus satrapa | reverse complement strand
TTGAAACACTAGAAAGAGCGGGGTTAGAAGCATGTAAGAAAACATCAGATTCTTGCTTAAATTAAGTACATATAAAATGAAGAGTAGAAAGTCAGGTGGAACACTAAGACATTCACAGACCAACTTTGTAGCACCTGATGTAATATTTCTATAATTTTTATTATACAGTAATTTTATTATATATAAATTAAAATATAAAAATTATAAAAATATAAGTTTATTGTAATATTTATATAATATTTATATTCTTTTTTTTAGCTCTTGTTTGTAACAGTATGGTCTGAAACAGTTCCATGCCAAAGCAATTCTAATTTAAGACTTACAGACCAGTTTTGAATTGACTTGCTTGAATGAAAGGCTCAAAAGCCTAAGGAATAGAGAATTAAATTCAAAGCACAGATGAACTTAATTTTTACAGACATCATAAACAGGACTGAGGATTTAGAATAGCATGGATACTATTGTGTCTTTGTGTGAATGAATTAAGAAATGATGCTACTGAATGGAATTCTTGGAGTAGCCTTTGAAAAGCTACACATTTTTGATATAAGTTAACTTTATGTATTTTCCTTTGATTAATTTTACTTTTCTTTCTTTATCAAGTTTTAAAGTTCCATGAGGCAGGTTTCAGGTTTCCTTTTTTTTTTTTCCCCTTCTTTCTTTCTTTTTCCTTCTCTTTTGCACAAAGGATATAGAAGAAAATCTATACAGTAACCTTATTAAAAGAGTATCTGTAGACCTGTTTTCTTAAGAAAGAATGTCATATTTAACTCTGGAGTTTGAAGAGCTTTGGCAAAGGCTCTACTCCAGAGAGGCCTAAGACCGCTTTGCAGAAATTTGTGCTTATAGTTAATCATGTTCAAAAGTCTTAACATCCAAATTAAAAAATTGCATTTATCTGATTTAGAAAACTCTATAGAGTTTTCTCTCATAAAACATATAGGAACTCTGCTTCCCTTCACTTGAGCACCCCCTCTTCTCTCAAAATAAAAAGAGAATATTTTCTCCTATATTTTTTTCTTGCTGGCTTGCTTCCCTTTCTTGTGAATATTTAATATTGATCACCTCTGTCCTTCACTCTGGGACATCTGCCAAAAACATCTCATGCCAGCTATTATAGGATTAGATCTATTTTGTCCAACTGGAGGAAGATTTTTCAGTCTCTGTTGTTCCCTGGCATCCAGATTACAAGGGTTGCTGTAATATAGCCTGTTCGGGGCCAAATCACCATTGTTAATAGCAAAACCTACAAGAAGACCACCAGCAGGGCATGGATTTTTGTGTGCCTTAGGGGGCCGAATATTTTAAACAGCATCTACTCAAGAAGCCAAGAGTTGGAGTGTGGGCTGCCAGCCTTTCAGTGCCTCAGAACAGCAGGCATCCTATCAACACTCATTCTTTAGCTCCTTTTCTGCCTTCTTGTGTGTTCATGTGCTGATATGTGCAACACTGGCTTGGCCTCTCAATTACCTTCCTGTGCTCTTTCTGGAAGAGTGGGTCCATACAGGTAGAAGATATCTTATGGCCATTTTCTCTATGGCCCTGGTGCACCTCAGTCATGTCTCAAGCAGTATCAATGCCATCTGGGACACTTGCTCACATCTAGGCCTTTCCATGCTTGCTTCAGATCCTTCTTGTGAGCCACTACCTGGACCAATCTCATCTGGACATGTCTGTTCATCCCAGCTGAAGAAACCTTGCAAGGATATTCATCTACTTCTTCAGCCTGGAAAGGATTTTATATACTTCCCCATTTTCACAGAGGAGGAAGGATGTAATCATGTTCAAGTTATGGCTGGGTCTGCCAGTCTTTGAGTCAATAGACTGGGGTAGAAATGCACCACATTCAACTACTACTCTCTGCCATAAGAGAATTGGCTCTCAGACAGCATCTAGAAGAAAGCATTATATCCTTGCCTAAGCACTTAGCTGCTGCTCTGTCCCATAAAAGTTAAAGTATTTCAAGCAAGGACAGCTCTCATTGTAATAAAAGGCCCTGATGTGGCAATTGCCTGCTATGTGCAGTATCCTGCTTCTTAAACGCAATATTTCTGTATCTTGGCACAGAGCTGCCAGACTGCTGTTTATTTATAGCCAGAAGATCCCATGTGTGGCTAAAAGGCATCTTTCTGTCTTTTCAGACCACTGGGCTAGTGAATGTGAGGATTGAAATGCAAATGTTACAGTACTTTAAAATATTGAACAGAGAAAATATCTTCAGACCTTTTGGTCGCTTAAGAAATTGTGGCATTATCTCCTGCTACAGAAATCATATTGTAAGTCTAATACCCCTTGCAGTGAGATGGACCTTACAGCAAAATTGTACTTGACATTCTTCTAGTCAAATCCTTGGGCTGGGACTGCTCAGGCATTAAAAAATTACTGGTAGGAATGACTAAAGGAAATGTACCTTACACTGGAGATGTTGCAAACCTTTACAGAAGGAACTAGCAGTGATGGATGAGCCTGATTTTTACCTGACAAATACTTGGTTTTTCTCATAACCATTCTTGATTCTGCTCAGCTCCTTTGTGGCCCTTGCAATGGTTCAGCATCACGGAACCCAGCATAGGCTGGGAGCAGGTTGTATAGGGTGGTACCATCTGAAGCAGAGCTGTGACAGTGTTGTTGCTCTGCAGTCCCCTTATTAAGGAGAGCTGGAGCTCTCTGGGGTAAGGCAGCAGGGACACCCTGGGGCAGGGGTGCAGGCACATCCCAAAATATTTGGGTGAATGCATGCATGATGAATTTTCCTGTTTCCATCCCCTCCAAATACCCATTTCCTGGCAGCTATTGCATCCTTTCCAAGCTCAAGCACAGGGTAACACATTTATCTTCTGAGGTCCCCAGAGAGCCCATCAAGAAATAAGAATTCAGTGCTTCCAGAAGCTAATTTGCCACAGCCAAAAATCTGATACAGATTAGTTTCTTTCACTATGGACATTTTCCCTTTGCCATTTTCCTTCTGGAATTCTGTAAATCACTGCAATCCTGCTCAAATGGTCTGAGCCTGAAGCTACTCCTAGTGACTTAGAAATATTTCTGACTCACTGTGCTCAGACCTTGGAAAATAAAAATAATTGGAAAAAAACCCTCAGTTTCTGGAAGATTCTTCTTGAGGACTGTCAATGCAGATGAGGTTTATTTCGGTGTTTGTGTGGGATTTCTTTGGTTGGTTGATTGAGTTTTGGGTGGGGTTTTCTGGAGCATTGGATTAATTTTACAACCTTTCAGATAAAAAAAAAAATCCTTCTCTGTGTAAAAGTTCTTCTACAGAAATTTTTTTTTTTTTCATTATTTTCTATTCCTAATAATCTAGTTTATTCTTCTAATCTTATTTCTTATCTATTATACTCTTTTTTTTAGTTAGTTTTTGTGCTTGTTTGTTTGTTTTTAGGTAAAAAGTGCTGTTCAGTTCTCTTTATGTCTTCTTTATTTTTAAAAGCTTCCTTCTTTTCTCTAAATTTGTAGATGTACATTAATTCCTAGTGTACATAGGTATCTCTTGGCAAAATCAGATAGGCATCTAAATATTTATACAATATTTTTGCAGTAAATAGTCACTTCATAACCATGAATGAAGCAGCCATTCCAGTCCCTCTCCAAAAGGTATGGAGGGACATTCATACTCCTTACATCTTAATTCTTTGGATGTAAGAAGTACAGCACAGTGAGTGTTTTGATCAAGACTAGAAAAGTTATTTGTGAAGAAGAGAATTAATTCCAGAGTATATGTGAAGTCTAGCATGTGAATAATTTTCATGGGGGTAAGGTGGAGTGTGAACTTTATCCTGACTTCATTAACTACTCAGTTTTATTGCCTATGTGCCTATTCTTGTGTTTCAGAATTGTATTGTAAATATCAGGGGGCGTATACTTTTTAATTTCTCATCATTTGCTGTTGCTGTAACAGGAATAGCAGAAGGTCACTCAGCAGCTTCCCTTGTGGAAAGTGCCCACGTGCATGAAAATGTGCTGAGGTCCCCATGGTGAGGCCCAGGACTTGCAGGTGGCTGTGTTGGGTGTGTCAGTACTGAGAACAAGCATTTCAGTGATGTTCCTCTTGCCTCCCTTGCATTTATTAGTGGATGTGCATGTGGTCGAGTGCGGTGTGGGGGTTGTTTTTTCTTTTTGGGGTTGTTTGTTTGTTTGTTTGTTTGTTTGATTTGGTTTTTTTCCCCTTTCTGTAGAATTTTTTACCGTTAGTCTCCTAGGAATTCTGATGTGGGTGCTTGGGGGGTACTTGAGGGAAACAGAGTTTGGGCCAACCCAGGTGAAAAGACAGGGTAAGGACACTGTGTGGCACTCTGCAGAGAGGGAGAGGGGAAGGTTCTTCTTTGAGAATTCTCGCCTGCTGCCTTTGATTTTTTTCTCCGGGTCTGTCTGGGAACTCGGGACCAGCCTTTTTGTTGCCTTGCTTGGAGCTGCTGCGGCCACTGGAATCCCATCGCTTCTCCAGTGCTGATCCAGAGTTTCCGTGCCTTTCAACAAGCCGCACCCCAGCCCCTCTTGGACACCTCCACGCTCTCCAGCCAGCACCACAAACACTTTGTACACCCCACTCAGCCTCGGGAATTCCATCGCTCCCGGTCTCGGCAGAGCCGCCATTCCCCAAGTGTTCCCCAGGCCCACGCCGGAGCAGCTCTGCAGAAACCTGGGATCTCCGCACCCACCCTGTGCCCCAGGAGCCCCCAGCGCTCCCTGCCAGCTCTGACTGTAACTATACCGAAGGAGAAAAATCCTGGTTCTGGTTGTTATTTTACAGCTGTAGTTGCTGTTGTTTGTTTGCCTTGTTAAACATACTAGTAAAGAACTGTTTTTCCTACCCCCATACCTTTGCTTGAAGGCCCATTGATTTCGAAATTAAAATAATTCAGAGGAAGTTTTCAGAATTTCTGTTTTCAAGGGAGACTCTTGTCTTCCCTACCTGTGGTCCAAACCACGACACATGGACACAAGAAAGTGAGCCTGAGAAGAGAATCAAGCAGAAACATCTGCCTCCCTGTTTGCAGAGTTCTGCTGAAAGTGCTTACTGAGGTCAGGGGTGTTGCAGAAAACAACAGCACATAATGGCACCTACCTATGCTGAGTAATATTTGAAAGCTCAGAATTTGATTTTTATACAAGGGTGCACATGTTTTTTGAGCCCCAGAATTCCATGGCATGAGAGAATATCAGCCGTTCAGTTCTCTCTGTGTAGAAAATCTGACTTTAGTTCTTATTGGAATCATTACTGTCACTGGGTACAAGTAGATGCATCTTAATTTAAGTTCCACTCCAGAGGTGAATAAATAACAGAAATAATTTATAACTTTTTGACATTAAAAAAATAAATATGGTGGCCTGGTAAAGTTGATATATCCGTTTGAAGGTTAAATATTTATGGAGTTCATTTTTTTCATATGGATCAGACATGAGTCTTAGGAGAATGGAAATATAGTCACCCCACAGGTACCATGATTACAGAATTTCATAGCCCAATAACTTATTTTTATTCCTAGTTGCTTTGTAAATGACAATACAAATAAATGATGTATATTTTTAAATTTTATTTTTTACATCAGTACTTTTGCCATTGATAAAACAAGGAGTGAGAAATTGTTTCTAAGCCTATTGCAGTCAAGAGGAATGAAAAACAGATTTTTTAAAATTTTTTTTGGCTGAGGACAAGCCTCAAAGCAAAAGAATAACTTTTATGGTAGGAGTTAGCTTTAGTGGCAATCCATTCCTTCCCCATGGGGTAAAAATACATTACATAATTGACCAGATAAAATGAGTATTTTAAATTCAGCATGGAATGGAAGGCAAAGCATGTAAACAACCCATGAATTTTGGATATTTGTAGTCCATATTTACACTATCAAGGAGTGTAGACTGATAGAAGTGAATCTTTAAGCAAAACTTTGTGAAGAGGCCTACGATTTGTGATGCATTTTTGCTTGGCCATGGTATAGCCTGTGTTACTCAGCATGAATTTATATGACATTTTCAGCAATGTGGTAATACAGCCTAAAGCAATATAACCCTAAAAATCATGGAAAAGACTGGTATTTCTGACAGATGTAGGGAGAGGAAAGTGGTCATATCTCTATCATACTTGCTTTACCCACAGGCTGGCCACTGCTCCTGCCCAAGTATGTGAGTGAAATTGAGCATTTAATTAAACACTAATTAAAATAAATACCATAAAAGCATTAACCTCCATAAGGTGTTTAAATCTAATTCCTGGGTACTTTGGCATCACTCCAGCTTTTAATAAGTTCCGATCTAACTGTATCAGATCACCAATTCAAAGACTCTGATTTTAGTTTATGTAATATTCCCGTTAATAAAGATACCTTAGACATCCATTAAGTCTGGAACATTAATTTTATGGAAAAGTTCCAATACATCTCTATTAGATTTTTTTAAAGCTAAATTAGCAGCATAGGCTTTTAACAAATGTCATAAATAGCTATATTTAATGGAAGGATTGCCCAAATTAAAACCAGACCAAAATAGAAATTACAGCTCAGTCTAAGTCTTGACCTTCAGAATCCTTTTAAAAATTATAAGCTGGATGAAGCCGTGAGTGTTTCAAACTTCTAGTTTGTTTGTTTATCATATGGGCTATAAAAATAGCAGATAGACTTCAGAAACAGCAATGTGCTTTTTTCTTCTCTGGTAGGTGAAATCCTTTACTTACACAGCTTGCTGCAGCACTTTTGAATATGTAATTGTCTTATAAATGTGTAGTGTATGACACTGCCCATTTAAAATACCATGACAATCTATATATTATCCAGACATTCTATCTTTCCTTTTGTTGTTGTAATTGTTGTTGTTATTGTTGTTGTGTTTTTTTTTGTTTGTTTGTTTTTTGTTTTTTTTTTTAATTATATCATGTATAGGATGATTTCCCAAATGGAATGATTCCTAAATTAATAAGTGTAAACTACTTGGTTCACCTGTCTTCTGCACAGATTTCTGACTCGTAAGTTACATTCAGCCAGTGCAACAGATGAGGAGGGGGAGGAGGATGAGGGCTGGCCCTTCCAAGGATTGGTTGCTGGGCACAGCAGGATGGTCCAAGCCAGTGCCTGCCGAGGAAATGCTCAGGGGGCTCAGCCAGCCTGTGCTCTGCTGGGCCAGCAGCAGACATAAAACCCAGGGGTAGCATAGCTTTGGTCTATAGCAGGTCCTCCTACTCATAGGAATGCTGTGGGATCTGGAGAATGCTGGAGTTACCATGGTAGTGGACTGCATGGGGCAGAGGACACAGAAAACTGAATACCAGTCACCTTACTTCTCCCACCTTCATTATGATCCTGTTTGAACCAGCTGACATTTTTCTGTTAAAGGGTTACCTTGAGTAAAGACATTCAAATTGAATGTTGCTGAATTTCAGCAGTGTTTCACTGAATGTTGCTTTCTCTGAAATATGACATCTCTAAAATTATTTCCTCACCACAGAAGGAATTGTGTTAATGTGAATCACTGAGGTGATCTACTTAAGTTTATAAGCCACTCTGAAGACAGAAAGTCAAGTCTGCTGAAAATTGAAGAGGAAATTATTTTTTTCTGTCTAAACTCCTGACTATAGTTATACTTTGTGCTTTGAGTTACTAGATAATTAAGATATACAAGCTGAAAAAAAAAATTCCCTCAGGAACTTTCAGTGTTTGGAAATTTCTGCCTTTATAAGAGAGATGATTTATTTTTCCACACAATAGGTCATTTCCTCCACTCAGATCACAGAAACAAGACAACTTCATACCTATCATTCTTAAGATTTAAAAATGGTTCATAGTGCTTCTTGCCCCTCATACAAAAGCACACTAAGCAGAAGATCCTTTACAGGATCAGTCTTGAACATCATAAAAACCACCCAGTTTTAGCAGACAACATGAATAAATATTAAATAGTATATATAATAATATTTTGAATTCCATCAGCAAGGTTTTTAAACATGCAGGGCTTGTTTTATTTTTATTAACATGAAAAATCTGTAAGGTATATGCTGTGAATGCTACTTTAAAATTTGAATTCACTTTAAATAGTGGCACTAGATGACCACAGTTATGACTGTTTTTCTGTGTACAATGGCTCAAGAAAACCTTCTGCGGTTCAATAAACTCATCAGAAATATGTCATTAGTCTATACCTTTAAACTTCTAGGACAAAAAAGGTTTCTCAGAGACATTGGATGAAGTTTCTAGCTAACCCTACATTTCAGTGTCTCTTTGGGATGCATATGCAAGTTTTATTATCAATAACAAAACACCCAACCACCATGAGACAATAAGTCTTCAATATTAGAATATCAGGTTGTACCTTAGTACAACTTCCTGTATTGCTTGAAAGTTCTTTAAACTTTCAATTTTACTTCAACAGGAGGCTTGATCCAGATCTCAGTGGAATTAACAGAGGTATTTCTTTAACTCAGACAGGAGCAGAATCAGGGTCAAAGTCAACAATATTAATTTGCTTTAGCTTCAGGCAGACTTCCTCCTTTTTCAAGAGTACATCTTCACCTTGCTTGAAATTCAACAACCATGTGTAAAGCTTGGAAAATTACAGTTTCTCCTAATGACATCTGGGCACCAAATGTGGGTGTATGCATGCCCTGTCCTCAAACATAAATGGTCACCTTGGATAGCATTTATTTCTCTGTAGATGGGCTTGGGATAGGATTGGGAAATTCTTTGGGTTAGAGCTTGATGCAGAGTATTTTGTTACTGCCTTTTACTTTGAAAAGTAATTTAACATTTTTTGGCTTATACACAAGTTCTTCAGTAGGTGCCTTGCATTTCTGTTAATATAATTGCATAGACAAACTGAATTGCAGAACAGAAATGACAAAAACTTTTTCCTGCTAAACTTTAAAATCTGGTTAAGAATCTGACTTTCTGCCTCCCTCTCATTTTTCCCTCCAGCCTTCCTTTGGATACTGTCTGCCTTTTGGCAGACTTAGAGATGCATAAAACAGTACCTTCAGCATATCAACACAAAAATATTAGCAAGATGATGACAGATATTTCCCAGTTTCTCTCATTCCAAGGTCCTGGCTTAATCCCTGGTTAATTTGGAATTATTTTTTTCCTTGTACTTCATGTGTCTCTTTGGTCACTAATAAAGAATACTACCAGTGCCACAGGTATTGATATTAGTAGAACTCCTAAAATTAAGGATAAGCTAGGATCAACCAATCTAAGATAGATATGATCACAATGTTTGAATGGGGATAAAAGCATTAATATTCAGTAAGTTGATAAAAAGAATGAACATATTTTAAAACTATGCAAGGTTCCTAAAGTTGAACATAATTCTCAAGGGAAAATAATAAAGGATATGGGAAAGCATTTCTTTCTTTTTACACTCTGCAGGAATTTTTGTTAAAATATTGAAAAAATAAACCTTAAGAGTCAAATGATAGTGTGTTAAATGTTTTAATATGTGGGCATATGTACTTTTCTAACTATAAGTGTAAAAAAATTTATTGTCACAGTCTCTGTGAGTCAACAACTATGCCATAGGTGCCTGATTGAAAGTCAGTGAAATTTAAATTCCTCAGTTAGATAGTTTTGATTTTTCTTCTCTGCTTTTTTTCAGAATATTCTTAGAACCAGTATTTAAATTTCCATGACTGGAAATATTTGTAATACCAATGTTTTTGGGTAAAGATAATGAGCCCTAAAGAAGTTATGAAAAAAGGCAAAGAGCCATAAGGGAGGAAAAACACAACAAGAAGATGGCCAAGGGGGAGAAAATATAGATATCAAGCAAAATGTCTGGCAGAATGCCCAGGCAGAATTTTCCATATGTATCAAGGTCAGGCATCACAAGTTTTTCTGAAGATAAATCCTGTATATTACAGGAGATATCTAAACAAGCAACAGCATATACTTTCTCTCTCTTTCTTGGCTGTTATGTTATGTTATGTTATGTTATGGCTACTAATTAGAGCTTTTGGCCAGTGACTGAGGCAGTGTGTGCCAGTCATGAAGTTACAGAGTGACATTGGAATTGGCCAACATGGAATCAGCAAAGGTGGAATAAACAAACATGAGCTGTAGGCAGCAAGCTAACTGCAGTCACCCAGGGGAACCCTGGCAAACCATGAAAAGGAAAAGGCACCCTGTGACCAGAAGGCCACTGCAGTTCCATGTAGGGTGGTTCTGGGCAAGAATTTAAATTATAGTAATTCAGAACTTTCAGAGGCCAGGAACATTGGCTCAGCTCTCTTATTCTCTCTAACAGTCTGTTATATTTAATGTGTGAATTTACAATTTTACTTTAAATAGTGTAAAAGTTTTAGAGATGCCCAAGAAGGTGAGAATTTTATAAGTATTCTGTGAATTGTCCGTCTTCATGTGTGACATTCTTTTTGAAAGGTCATGTTTGCACGTAATGTTTTGTTTTCTTCCTTATTTTTTAATAGAGTAAGGATCTTAACATTCATACGGACTTCATAGTGTCCCTGCCTTTAGGAATCCTTTTCCTTGAAAAATGACAGGAAATGAACATGTTAGGATGTGTGGCAATTCTTCCCATCTCATCTCCATATTTGTGGTACTCTTCAGAAGTTCCTCCATTAAAGATCTTCCACAAAGAGTCGCTTGAAAGGTTGGAATCAACCCGTGAAGTACAGATGGGGAAGCCTGTGTGAATAAGCTAGGAAACAAGGCAAGTGGTGGCTCATCCTGTTCGCCAGCAGTGACTATTTGTAAGGGCTGGAAAGTATTAAAATTATTTTAAGAGTGGTTAAATCTTAACACTTACAGCCTGGCAAGTAGGTGATGAAGACCAGATTTAATGACAGTTTTCTTGGAGTAAGTATCATTCAGTAGGATTAAAATGGATTATGGAATTAAACAACAGAGGAACTGCTTTCCTTTTTGGTCTGCTTCATTATCTCTTTGAATCCTCTGAGTTCCCTCTGATGTTCTCCAGTGCGCTTTGCTTTTCCTACTCCTGCATCTTTCTAGAATAATTTATTTCATGTAAGTTAATTCTACTCTGATTCTCCAAGACTTATTTTAAATTTACCCCAAAACATCTTAATCTTTCTGATTCTTCTTTCCAGAGATCTCATCCCAAACACATGCAAGAAAATAACATATTTGTCCATATGTGATTAGGAATTTCACTCTTCCAGGTGCAAACAGTATGTGAGCATATGTTGCCTCTTGGCTGGCTAGTAAGAGGCATGCATTTGTTGGTAGAAACAGTTTCACAGAAGGCAAAAAATGAACCTGTCTTCTTAATATGATAGAGAAATCTGAGTTTGGGTATGTTGTAACTTAGAGTACCTTACACATGCTCCGTGAAGATAGAAGTTTGGGGTTCTGAAAGATTCTTTCTGAATATTGCTGGGAGAACAAGTGGTTCCTTACTCTGCAGAGGAGCAGAATGCAGCCCTAGGAATCATTATGCATATGATCAGAGAGTGTGAAAATCTGTCTGCACTAAGCTACTGCTGGGTCTGACTTCTCAATTATCAGTCCTCAGTTTGTTGCCTGCTGGCAAAACTGTCTTCGTAAAGGCAGTACTCACACCTTACAGTCTCTTCTTCAGTCCTTAAATTATGTGAGCTGTATAATTCAAGTATAAAAGTCAAAAGCACAGCTGCAGGACCACTCTTTTCTTGTTTCTACAAAGACTGATCCACAAAGAAGCAGCCACAAACATCTGTAACTTGTGATAGTTTTTAGGACATTGATCCAGTTTCTGCTTTTACTTTCCTAAGTATTATCAGTGTTTGTGAACTCTTTCCAGTAATGAAGGAGTTATTGCAAGTTACACTTAACGTGGTAGAAAATTGGCCTAGCTGTAGAAGATAAAAGAGGAGGAGGAACAAGTGAGGTAAATTTTACTTAGAGAAGTGTGAGCAACCAATTTCGCTTTGTTATGCCTCAGCACTGGTTGTCAGAGGCATACAGGGGCAGAGGGATTCAAGAGGCTTTTTGAGACTTGCTTTTCAAAATTAGCTTTTGAGTTCGAAGAATTTTTTGGTTTGTTTTTTTTTTTTGGTTGTTTGGTTTTTTGGTTTTGTTTGGTTTGTTTGTTTGTTTGTTTGTTTGCATAATCTCATTATTTTTTGAAATATTTTGAGTATGTTTTGGCTTTTCATATAAGAGAACTGAAAGTAGTTTCCTGAATTTCTGATTTGATAAGTAAATAATACATTTAGTCTGTGACTTTAGAAAACTTGCTTGACCTACTCATGCTTCATTCAACCCAACTGTAAAATTGGTTGAAATCCAGGGCATCAAAAATCCCTTAATTCTATAGTGAAGTTTAATTTAGCTGAATGCTGTAACATGGTGCACAGGTAACTGCTGTAAGTAATCAGTGTTGCAGTGCACTGATCTATTGAGCAGATATGGCACAGCAGGTAAAGGAAAGGCATTAAAATATTATTTTTGCAATGCTTCTACATAACACCCCTGTATCCCAGTATTATTTCTCAAATGAGTCTAATATCTTTGGAGCCAGCCCTTTATGCTTTTTCTGCTCCCCAAAACTTCCTTCACTAACAGATAGCATCAGAGAAACTTTGTGATGTGTTATCACAGACAGAGATGTTTTAACACACATAGAGGCAATTATTTCCTCCTGAAAAGTACCTCCATAGAAAGTAGTGGAAATGCAGGATGCAAGTTCCCACATGTTCCTTTATCTAAGCAACAATGCACACCAGTAAAAAGTAGCTGATGTTGCTGTCTGAGAGTAGGATGTTCATGAGTGAATTCAGCCATTATCTTTTTCCTGTGTCCTTTTGATGGCCATGGTTCTTTAGGATAGCTGTAGTGAGGCTCAGGAAGCAAAGGATTTTTTTCCAGCTCTATTGCTTCTAGGGTTCAATCCGAAGTCCTATAATAATGCTTTTGCTGGCTAGTGTTATTAGCAAATTCTCAGAATGCTGAGAGCCTGAGACCCAGAAAGAGCTGTGTGCTGTGTGTGGGAATTGTGTAACTCACAGGGCAACAGGGAAGCAATGTGAAGCATTAGTTTACCCAAGGAAGAAAGCTTGAGCTAAAAACTGTGCAGGATCATTCCCTGGAGACAGCAGAAGGTAGAAATGATAGCTGTTTTCACCAAAGATTGTGGGAAAGAATTAAAGCTGTCCAAGTGATTGAAGCAGAGCATTATGAGTGTTTAATATTTGGTGGGCTGTAGCCAAAGCCTCCTCAGCTGTATAGCTCAGAGAACTGCCTGCAGGACAGTCAGCATGGCAAGCATTTGGGGATCCACTCATGGCAGAGCAGACCAATGACAGCTTTGGGTAAGCAAAATTTGTCATTAGCTACTGTTGCATAGCTGCTGTAGAGGAACATATGCATAGGGAGCATTGACATTTTCATTTACAGAAGAAGAGAAAACAGAATGTGGGCAGATCCTCAGCTATGTGTGTTGTCACTACCCAATCGGTTTATACCAGTTGAGGAGCTACCTCTGCATTAGTCAAAGCAAGACTTAAATTTCCATATGCTTGCCTCACTGTCTAAATGATGGCCTGAGTTTTTCATGGCTGATGGACAGGGTAGTCTTGTTTTTCACTCCCCCAGAACATGTCATATGAAGATATTGCCATCTGTCATAGCCTTGAAGAGCTTTTCACTCATAGAGACCTCACTGTTCCATAGCTTCATTTCTTTGCTCTTGTTGTGTAGGAACCTGACGGAAATAGCATAAAAATGGGAATCTTTATTCGCCTACAAACTCATAGAATATCCTGAGCTGGAAGGAGCCCATAAGGATCATTGAAGTCCAACTCCTGGTCCAGCACAGGACAGCCCCAAGAGCCAGACCAGGTCTCTGAGAGCAGTGTCCAAAAGCTTCTTGAACTCTGGCAGGCTGGTGCTCTAATCACTGCCCTTGGGAGCCTGTTCAGTACCCAGCCACCCTCTGGGTGTCTGCTATTTTCCTAATAGGCAACCTAATCCTGACTCAGCCTCATGCTGTTCCCTCAGGTTCTGTCATTGGTCTTCAGTGGGCAGAGATCAGAGTCTGCTCCTCCACTTCCCTTCATGAGGAAGCTGCAGACTGCAATGACGTTTGCCGTCAGTGTCCTCTTCTCCAGGCTGCACAGACACCATGATCTCAACTATTCCTAATATGGCTTTCCCCCAAGGTCTTTCAGCCCTTTTAACAGCTTTATGTCTTCCTTTTATCATGGCACCCAAAGCTGCCCACAACTCTAGAGTGAGGCTGCCCCAGTGCAGAGCAGAGCAGAGTAGGATGGTCCCTCCCTGGCCTGACTGGCCATGCTGGCCCTGGTGCCCCCAGGACAGGGATGTCCCTCCCAGCTGCCAGGACACTGCTGGCTCACATTCAGCTTACCATGGACCAGGACACCCAGGTGCCTGTCCACAGTGCTGCTCTTCAGCTTCTTGCTCACATGAAGGTTGGATCCTTCCTGTGCCCCCCAACATTTGTGCTGAGGAATCTTTCATGTTGTTCCTGTGTTAACCCAACTGTGTGTAACAGTTTGGCTGTTCCCAGCAGAGGAAGCACAGATGGTGAGTCCTGGCAAGCAGTGCTTTTGGAAGACATTACACTGTGTGCATACAGGTTAAACTAACTGACAGTTTTTATGCAGTATAGGCTGCTGAGATTTTAAAAATCACCACTTGCAAGTCAGAGGTCAGCTGGTTCTTTAAAAGACTTAAATCCTTTAGTCCTGTAGCAATGTTGTCATATGGTCCTCACTGCTTGTTGCCTTGAAATAATAGTAAGGAGACTCAAAAGCCAGTTGTCTGTTGTAATCAGATTGCAGCAAAATATGGTTGCATTCCTGTGAAGCTGTTAGATATACAGAATGTAATGCAGCATCAAACCAGTCCAAATCTCCCCTAATCAATACTTGGAAAGTCAAAGGACCTTTGTGATTGTGAATGATCTATCCTGGTACAAAAAGAAGGAATTTTATGTGACCGTTCACAGTCTATAATTGGAAGGCACCTCCACCGGGGCATGAGGTATTTCAAAGGGGTACTGGTAATGGGGTTAAATCCATTTTTGTGATTAAAAAGAAGTAAGCAGCATAGTAATGACACTTCCAATTGAAGAAATTGCAAGTAGTCCTTTGGACAGAGCAAACTCATACAGTGAAATTATGAACATGAGCACAAAAAGCAAAATGAGATCTGTTAGAAAGAGGAGGATGACCTGTGCTGGAGAAGAAATTATATTTTGTGCAGCTGTTCTATTGGAAGAAAGAAGCTGACTACTAGCCAAGGCTGAAATGAGGGCTGCTAGTGAATGTGTATAATGTGTGCTAGACTTTTTGTCGGCAGGAAATACCATCAGCAATGTGAGCAGCAATTCTTTCTATTTCATCTTGCAGTGTACTAGAGCCTGCAGCTGAGTGCACTGCCTATGGAAGAGCTCAGTATCCTTGTGGCTCCCCATATTTCTGAGAAGAGGAATTCTGGCACGGTGAATACCAGTTGTCATCCTTCTCAAATCCTGGGAAAGAATAACAATTTCTTCATGTCCTGCTTATCCCAGCATAAAGTGAGACATCATGGGACCTAACCTTTAGTAAACTCAAGACTGTAACTCTTAATTAAAATGATAGGAAACTAGAACAGATTAAACTAATCTTTTCGAAACTGTAACTTCAACAGTAGATATTAGAGAACATGGATTTTATACAACTATTTGGAAGGTATAAATCTTAAACAATGCCAAAGTGACAGAAATTTAATATAAAATTAAATCCGACATGGCTACCAGAAGATTAATATATGAAACCTACTAGGACATGAACCAGCTGCTTGAGGAACAGGATGGAAAAAACCTATTCTGAAGACATTTAAGAAGAAATACCACTAGCACAAAGCCCATTTCAATACACAAAAATGTGTGAGGAAGACAATAGAAGGACTAAAAGTCTGCAACATTGATGTTTATCTTCTGTGGCATCATATGTATATAATTCTCTCATCCTAATTTTAAAATTAGTTCTTTAGTAATGTTTACTTTCACTATAAAGATGAGAAATTACCATCTGATAAATCAAAAACTCATGAGATGGAATACTGTGACCATTTTTTAATTTTTCCTCCCAATTTATCCTAATCTATTACTGAATATGAGAGCACAGAAACCCAGGCATGTATTCTTCCATACATGTTTCTTTATTTAGCCTGTGAAAAGAAGGGAAAAAAAAAAGTTTCTCTCCTGCTAAGGCAGTGGCAAATTCATAAATCTATGGTTCTTTGATAACGAGCTTATGTCAAGTAAAGTTGCTATGGAGAAAGCTGGTTGATGAAGTGAGTGATCACCTGAGTGATCAGTTATTATCTCTATTAGAAGATGCTATTACTTAAGACTTTATTTCCAATGAACAGTGTTGGTTTATGTAAGCTGTACTTTAAATTGTATCTCTTATGAATCAGTTTGGGGGATTTTTTGAGGCTAATCAATTAAACATCGCCTCAAAATTGCCTAAGGTCAGGTGACAGATCACAGTGAAAGTTACAGAGGTCCTTAGACTTACAGATTTTCCATTCTAATAATTACTTACCTGCTGAACTGTTTTTCCTTCATATGAAATGTATTTTGCACCACAATCTTTGATGAGCCCCATAAATACTTTGGGTATTTTTTCTCCTTTGCAATGATGCTAATAAATTCCACCTATGCCTCAGAGAGTCTGGTATAATTGACTTAGTATTCTAATCTGATCTTGAGTTGAACTTCCATTAAACAGATTTGGTACAGTGATAGAAATTTTGAACTGGACTTGAAGTATGTAGCCTAAGAAAAGTTAAAGATTAAATAAGTCTGATTTTCTTTCCCTTGGTGGTTTCATCTTCTGAGTGAGTGAAACCTCTCATTTCTGTGGCCTGGACCCTGCTGTTGGCCTACATCTTCCTTGGCAGTCAATATTCCAGTGGAGGCCTTATCAGCTGTGAGGAGAGGCAGAAGATATTGTTCATCTGGCAGGCAGTGCTCGTGTTCCCACAGCGCGCTGCAGGGACTGCCCTTTTGCAACACCCTGATATTTATTTCTATTCCCTGATGCAGCTACTCAAATAGACACTCCAAGAAAATATTTGGGTTGCTGATAATATAAAAGAACATGATTAACTGCACTCCATTTAAAGTGTCTATCATCACAGAACCTTTAGTTTTTCAAGGTTTTTAGTGTGCAAGTTATCTAAATAACTTGAGACATTATCATTCCACTCTCTTATTTCTACCCTCTTAATGAGCAAATATTTTTGTGTATTGAATGCTGCCTCTCACTTATATATTGGAAAGAGGTTTAAATCTATATTAATATAAATCATTATTTGCAGTTCATAGGATTCAAATTACAGTAATCTAAATGAAGATGATCTATGGTGGAGTAGAGTAATTAAGAGAGGCAAGCCCATGGCAAACTCCAGCTATTGAAGGGAGGAAATGCACTTCAGGAAACCTGGGGACTGGTAAAGACTGAACAACATCATCTCTGATTGCTTCTGGTTTTGAGGAGGGGCTGAGGTCAAAGAAAAGAGGATAAAATTTTGGTATTTTGCTACTCCTATGAAAAATTCCCCAATTCACCTGTGGTGATGGAAGGGTAGAAGTCTGAAGTTAAGTGCTCTGCATGTGTGTGCTACTGTCACACTCTAGCAAGGACTCCGGCATCGGGGCACATACAGNTAGAGATCTCTTCCTTTTCCCCCCTCATCCTCCTGCATGTAAGCTTTGCTGTTCATATGTTTGGGTGAAATGAGAGGTCAGAATACATCTGGTCATTGAAATTAGAAGTAGAATTAGTGAAATGTCTAGTGCTGTTATTTGAATAAATAACTTATATGTTATTGTGTTAATTCTTATTGTGTTAATTCTTCAGAGCATAAATTCATACCTGAAGAAAAAATGTATCTGAAAAAATATCTGAAAAAACTAAAATCTACTTCTACTGTATGGTCAAAGGGCAAAAAATACATATATACATATAACTTGACTCTTCCGTGGCAGTTACTTGTCTAGTTTACTTGTAAAACTTAATGTAAAACAGGGCTCTCAGTGTATTTATTTGCATCCTCTCTTGGTCTTGTAAGGTAATTGGCTGACAGATGATGAGCTTTTCAATTGATGAAGCAATGGGCTCTGACACTGGAACTGAGAAAAAACTGAATCTGGTACTTCTTTCCTACACTGAGTTATAGAAAAACTTAATTGAAGTCTTATCACAAAAATAAGGTCATGATTTCCCCCACTTATTAGAGTGAAGAACAACCTCTGGTGCATTTAGAATATTCATTTTGTGACATTATTAGCAGCATTCTTATTGTCCAAAATGCTTTGTAAATTGGTTGGAAACAACTTAGCTAACAAAGCAGTCTCTTATCTATTCTTCTTTAAATAACTTAAAAAAAAAAAAAATAGGCCAAGCCATTTCTTTTATAAAACATTAAATACAGTTTATGGTAGCAATAATCCCCTTGAAATTGGTTATATTACTATAGTTTGTTATAGTTTAACTGCCCTTGTCTTCAGCTTGGTCCATTAACTGAAAATCCAGCCATTAACTTATAATGGGATGATTTCTTCAGGATTAATACCTGATTCTTAGCTTGAACATTAACACTCCTGAAGGATAGTGAAACAGTAATGGAATGTAACAAAAGTTTGCTGTTCAGTTTTTCTGTATTAGAGACCTATTTACACAAGATAATTCTGAGGCTTGCATATAGTTTACTTCATTATCTGTATCACCAAAGATGGACCCATGCCAGTAGCACCTTTAGGAATAAAGAGCACATGTTGGCCCAGATAATCAGTGGCAGATGAGAGACAGGAAAGGTGGTGTTAAATGTGGCAGTCTAATAATGGAGACATAAGACTGACTCATTGTTATTCTCTTCAGTGGGAATTTTGCCTATAGCTTCAGTGGAAAAAGATTCAAGACCAAAAAGACAAGGAGCAAATTATTTCTTATCTTTTTGAAGATACTCTACTAGATGTAAAAGGGGATGGAGAGGGAATCATAAGCAAAAGGTTATTACAGGTAGTGTAGGTGACAGATCGCTTCAGAGAATGGAAAGCCTACAAGAATTCCTTAAAGTATGTCTTTAGAACACTCCTGTGACCTACATTTCTGGTCACTAATGTAACATATTCTTTTTTAGTAATGCAATGTCAAATCTGAGAGAGATTAATTATTAGCTATAGAGCATTATTAGTTAACCCTGAAATCTACTCCAACAAAATATATGATTACTAATAAAATTTTGGTGTGAGTTCTGGCATTACTTTTTACTTCAAGCTGATCTGACTTCTGAGATTTTTTTTCTCGTACCCTTAAATTTTTTTCAATCTGCTAAGGATGATCCGACAAAATGGGATAAAATATCCAGTATCAGTAGGCTGTAAGAACAACCTTTAAATTCACTCTGGTCTCTAGCAGTGATGATTTGAGCTGGGCATGCTTTCCCTAGTGCAGAGCCCCTGTTCTGAAAGAAGGAAAACTCAGAAAATCCTTTCTCCTGCTTTGTACCAGGTATCAATATTTGACTACCTGTTCTCTGACACTAAAGAGAGAAACTGGAAAACACAGATTCCCACTGCAGAAGGGCATGTTCATTCTGCCACCCCCACATACAGCTGTTCCACAGGTGTCTGGTTTTTTTGAGAAGTTCATCTGCTCAAAAGGTAGTGGGAAAAGACTTTTAGGCAATAATAAGAACTGAATTGTAAATTTACTGCTTAGAGGAGGTGCCACAAGTGATGCTGATAAGAATTACTGAGAAGGTGGATGGCACAATTTAATTCCAGCAAAAAACTGACAAAGAGAACATCAAAATAAGACCATCTGCACATACAAATATATCCCACAGGCAAATATCTATTCCACTTCCCAAATATCTGTGAGAGGGGCTGGTCTGGCAGCACACAATAAGAATAGAATCTTGATAGAACAAGGAGAGGAATACATTTCGAATTTCAGATTCCAGTGGAGAAATTAAGTGTACATTAATAATTAAAAAGAAGGGACTGAGTGTTAAACATGTGCCTTTCTTCTAAGCAGTACCCAAAAGTGAGGACAAAAGTGGTTTTCCTGGCAAAAGGTATCTGCTGTGTGAAAATCAACAGCTGGGTCCCAAATGACAACTTTGGAACTAGTGATGACTCCCCAAGGCCTTTGGGAAAATTATTTGAATTAATTTTTTTCCAAAATGAATGTAGTCTTGCTTTTTCCCTCTTTTGAGATCCACAAATGAAAAGTATTTGTGCAACACCATGGAATAATCATTCAATAACTGTAAATTTAAAAACATAGAAGTAAGTGCACCTGAAATGAAAATTATGAGATTTATAGCTTCTAAATTACAAATCTTAACTTTGGTTTCCTGTATGATGACCTCACTGGCACCTGACCTTGCACACAGTGTTTGCTCAGTCTTTTGGAGGGTATAGTAGAAATTCTCATGGCTTCAAGGACATGTGTATTGCTGCAGCCCTTTTCTATGTGTCCACTTTGAGTGGGTGAGCTGACTTTCTTTGTTATTCTCTATTGTGTAGTTTTTAATGCTAACTAAGATCAGAAAAGAGATGCTATGAAGGCTTTTAGAGCACTAGGTAGAACCATGCCTGATGAAGAGCAATCTTTATATTCTGTTCTCCACTCCAAGCAATTTTATAGCTTGTACTTCAAAATGAAAAGGTGTCGTGGTTTTTAAGCGACAGGTATCTGCTAGTCTCCCTTGAAAAAAATAGAGATTGAAGGAAACAAACCTCCCTCCCTCCGGATTATTTTGATTTCAAAATTAATAGGTTTTCAGGTAGAGGTATGGGAATAAGGAATAACTGTTCTTTACTAATAAGTTTATCACGGCAAACAAGTAACAGCAACAGTAGCAGTGAGATAACCAACAGGGCTAGGGTTCTCCCCTCCCTTACAGTTACAGTCACAGATGGCAGGAAACACNCCCTCCCCTCTGCCCAGTGAGTCACCATGTCCTCCCCTGTCTTTTTTGTCTGCCTTGGCCCAGAGTATTTGTTTTTTCTTAAGTACCCACATTAGCACTCCTAGGAGAACAATGGTAAAAAAATTCTACAGATAAGATAGAAAGAGAAACCAACCCCCAACAAAAGGATAAAATATTTTCAAGAATAGTGCCAAAATGACATCATTCTCCTGTCCTTCAAGTCTTCTTCTTCCTGCAGCTCACTTCTATTACCAAAAGATTGAAAGCCAGAAAAAATAAAAAGCCAATACTGATTTTTTTCAACTTAATTAGAATGTAATCATCATGGTTTTTGAATAAGGTCTAGGGTGTATTCAGTTTATTATGTAAGCACCTTATTCCTCATATGATTTAAATTTAAGACTATAGTCTCTGTTTGGTGTGTTATCAGTCTCTTTCACAAATTATATTGACTGTGTATGACAATATACAGTATGTATATATAATGCGCATATATAATGTGCACAATGTATTTGTCTCACTTCAAGGAAAAATACTGCTCAATCTGTAAAGGAGAAACCTTAATTTCCATGGAAAAATTATTACACATATTCTCTTAGTAAAACTGTTCACCTGTGTTTCCTTTCTTGCAACATGGCAAAATTGGAAAAATCTTTTAAAATATTTCACTAGCAGTTGCTTTCTATTTTTTCCTTATCTTCTAAATTTAATAGGGAGATTTTCAAGGACAAGAACTTCTGTGAATGTATGCCTTCAGAAAAACGCTCGGGATATACAATAAATGTGGAAGGCAATGATTGCCACTGTCAGAGTTTCTATATTGCAGGGCATATTAAATCTTTTACTAAGTCTTTGTAAAAGACTGTGAGCCTTAAGCTGAACTCTCAAATTCCGTTCTCAGCATGGTGCTACTGACCACAGGTCCAACTGAGGAGAAAGGTAGTCTGTTTTTAATGGTGTTTGTTAGCTTGCAAGGTTTTGAATTGTGTTAATCAACAGGTTTTAATTTTGAGGTGATTCTGCTACAGTCCGAAAATCAGACAGGAACAAATGCATCCCTTTAAGCCATGTGCACTCCCAGCACCACAGTGGTCTATGCATCCCTACTGAGATAGGGCATAGCTGAATTTCTCCCAAGGTACGCCCTTTCCTTAGTAGTTGTTTCACCGAGTGAACAAGGAAAATGGAGCCTCTCTGATGACTTTTCTAGAATTGCCATGCTTTAGTGTGGGGCTTTAGCGGCCCAGAAAACGAAGCATTGTTTTCATAAGAAGAAATTTGAGATTATGTAGAATATTCAGATGTATATTAATATTTTGACTAAAGAATATGTTCAACCCTTTCTTGATGTCAGAATGAAAGTAAACATTTATTATATATGTGAGCCTGTCCTAGGAAAATATGTTTAATGCATCTGTCTTTTTGGCCTGCTATTTTGCTCATGATCAGAATTATCAGAACTGGGGATGTAAAATAAACTTGATATAGTTCTTCAAATGCTTATTAAGCTCTACAGGGCTGCTAGTCATGAGCAGTTTGCTCAGGTATTTGAATGAGGCTGCACAATATTCTGTGAGAGACACATAGTTTCCATTTGCAGGAGGACTGAACTGCCTGGCTTGACTGGACTGTGTGCACAGATGTAGGAAGATGTAGTGTTTAATGTCACAGGAATAGCAAAAAGCAGTTGTGGGTGTTATGGAAAATAGCAGCGAAATCATTAACCTCAGTCAGACCTAGTGAAATGAGGGTGGGGAAGGCAGAACCTTAGCAAATAATTTTGTTTGTGGTTTTTGCTGGATTTTAAACCTCCTCAGACCTTCACCTTAAAGTGCTTGGCAAAATATTTATTATCTTAAATTCTGATCGTTACTGCCTAAACTATATTGATGCTAATACATGGTATGTGAACATAAAATAAATAAGGGCTTGCCAAGGAAAAACATCACTCACTTGGTTTATCAGCTTGGGCAATAACAGTCAGAAACAAAGATAATAAACTTTCTCTGTTTCAACAATGCATGGCCTAAAATAAACTCCTCTGCAAGTTTCTTTCATTGTTACTGTTTCTGAAGAACTTTAAATATCAAAAATTGCACAAGAAGGGAAATACGTTGAATATTTTATTTTTGTCATCTCATCAGATTATATAAGTCTTCCCTGAAAAATAATAGTCTAAAATTGATTGCTGCAGCATCAGACTATCTTAAAAATATTAAGGAACTAAAATGGCATTCAACTGGGCAACTATATCGGAATGTAACTAATTATTATGTTGGCTACCTTGGGTCCTGTGATGATTCTAATTTGGACTGAAGTTGTAAACCAAGATGATTGTAGGTTGGGTCAATGAGAGGAAAATTCATCCTTCTCTCCTTGATTACATTAAATGTCTAAATTAAATGTTTGCATTGCAAACATTAAAGTGTTTACTGTGAAATAGGTATGTTCTTCCTTCCATATCACATTTCCTCACCCCCCAGAAGTCTGAAATTTCCTGAGAGGACACAGTGATTTGAACAGACTAAGAAATTTTGAAATAATGCGAAGATAGCTGTGTCTTGGGGTTTTTTCATACTTATAATCCAATGGACAATCTTAAATCTATCATCACTAAATCTCATTAAAATGTAACACTACGGAGATATTTTCTTTTCCCCTTCTGTTTGCTTGTGTCTTTCTATCATGAAAATGTATGCTAAAGTTGAGATATCAAAGTTGTGCTTGTCTACTCTAAGATGCTTAACTGTCACACATAGTGAAAGCTAGATTAGGAGAAAATCTTTACATTTCTATCCCACAGGCAAAAGTATATACATTATGATTTTAGCATTAAGAAAACTAGTGATGAATATTCATGTTCATCAATCCTGATCTAATTAAAACTACTTAGTGTTAGACATTTACAGGAAAGGTAAAACTAGACTTTTCTAGCTGTAATAAGAAATTGTTTTAACATTCCATAGATTATATGGGTGCGTCATGTTGAGAACTTCTGTGCTAAAAGAATTAATAAAAGCAAAACCAAAAAGAAATTAAGGTAAAAATGTCTCAACAGAACCTTTTAAGACCTCATGTTAGAGGTTTGTATGTGGACTTAGAAGGGTCTTCAAAGTATTAAACCTCACAAAACTGTAGTGAGAATAAACAGTTTCAAGCCTTTTTGTTTGTTTGTTTGTTTTTGTTTTATTTAGAGGGAGCATTAACACAGAGCAATTAAGACCTCGATTTCATAAACTACTTGGTTCCCAAACTCTCCAGTGGCATAGGCTCTCCAAAAAATGTTAATGGATGCTTTTTGGCATGAAACTACATGACAGAGAGAAAATACATTTTGCTGCTGAGTTGTAGAGAAAGTTTGGGTCTTATGCCTCTTACTGAGTGCAGGGGCTGAATTAAAGGGGGTGGATCCTTAAATATCATGTATAAATGTAGGGCCAGTCCCTAACTTGGAGGTCTCCTGGTTGTCTCCTGGAGTTCATGTTCCTATCCCTCTCTGCCTCATTCTCTGCCCCTGAGAGGAAAACATTTCCATTTTAGTATGAGCAGCACTGTGAGCTCCTCTCTCCAGGCTTGTCTTGGCTTTCTCCAGTGTTCCTACAGTTATATGCAGGTCAGAAAGCTCAACACCTTATTTCCAACCTGTTCCTAATGACCACGACTGGTTGGGACTAATAATCACTTGAACTGCTTTACTTTTGCTCATGAAAAACATAATTTTAAATATTCTATTCTATTCTATTCTATTCTATTCTATTCTATTCTATTCTATTCTATTCTATTCCAGATAAAATCTGTTTATTCTGGCAGATGTTCACACATGCCTCAGTCCATGTCAGTGTAGTGGTGTCTCAAGCTTTTCTCAATGGTTTCTAGTCTATTCCAATTTGGAGAGCAGAAAGCTTTCTCTTCTTTTTTTTTTTTTTTTTAATTTTTTTTAATTTTTTTTTATTTTCCCACCCCCAATCCTCTCCATAGTAGAAGATAATTTTTAAAATTGCTTCAGGTATTTTCCTAAGATTATGATTTAAAGCCTTATAATCTCTTGAGGTCTTTGAGAAATAGGCCAGTCTCTGATCACTCTTGAGCAGTTGCCAGCTTGGCTGAAATACAGGGAGAAGGATAGGATATGTCTGCTTTTCTAATTATATTTTTTAATGTAACAACTTGCATAACCCTCTTTTTAAGTGACAACAAATTAAACTGCTCAAAATTATATATTTTACACTATTATTTTCCACCAACTTATTTCAAAATTACAGGGAATAGTCAAACTAAGCTTTCTATAGCAGAAAATATATCTCTTCAAAAGATATCTTTAAAATCTAAGAGGGAAAATGTAATTATGCCATTCTGAAAGTCCTATATAGAGACCTAATTTGAGTAAGCTTAAATCATCTACTGTCAACAGGCAGTTGCTAAAAAAGTTTGACCATGTAGTGTAGAAAGCAGGCCTTGATTTTCATAATTTATTTAAATGGACTTTTCTTCTCTGGTGATCTACCTGGATTTGGATTTGCATTCTATTTATGTAATTCATTTTCAAAACAATACCTTCAAACTAGTATAAACTATTCCAGTTTCCTTTTTTGATCAGTCATTTAGGCATTGAAATTTGACATGGCCATACTAGAAACAGTCTAAGGGTCTAACTAGGGACATTATCCTGTCACCAACAGTGCGATCACATGTGGGTGAAGACAGCTATGACAGTTTAGGAAGTGCTGTTTTACAATGGACTTTGTCACTGTTTCTCAACTGCAATTTACTGAGCCAGTGTCTGAACTGGAGTAGTTCATGTCACAAGAACTCCTCTCTCTTTCTCATTGAAAAATCGGCTGTGGAGTAAATGGGCTCCAGCTCCAGTTAAAGTCAAAAGGGTGATTTTTGATAAAACCTGCAAGAATTGACACATTGGACATTGGTAACTTCTAGCTTGAAACTGAGGACAGCTATCTGAGAGGTGGTACAGGCTGAATGGAAGGCAAATGTTTCTGCACATGTGGCGAGAGCAAGCCCAGTCGGTGACTGGAGCCAGGTAGCTCAGAAGCAGCAGAATTAATCTGCAATTAGGCTGGGGAGTGACTAGCCTTGTAAAAGCATTTGCTCATTGAGCCACAGCAAAACTTTGGGCCTGTTGCCGTGGTCCTGAATTGCATTGGTAACAAGCTAATGCATTTCGTCTCTTTACTGCAGTAGCATTGTTTCTTTATACTTTTTCCTGTGGCAGTCTCATAATTAAGCCCAATCTGAAGGGAAGGGTCTCTCTTTTGTTGTACTGTTTAAATCCTGCCTTGCATTTACAAATGCAGTTATGTTATTTTATCCAACCCCTTTCCTTTGGGAAGATGTGAGCAGGAGAATTTCTACCCAGTCTTGACCGCTTGTGAACATTTAGTCTAACAGATAGCCCTGCTTTCTCAGCAATGAGCTCTCTCTTTCTGTCTGTGGCTGCAAATATATGCAGGATGCATGTCACACTGCATTAAGACACACAGACCCAAACATGACAACTTCAGTCTTGAGAAGTCTTCAGTAAGCCAAATTAGTGCCAAAATGGAAATCAAACTGGGGGGGAAAATAAATAGGACTAATAAAATTTTGTGAATGTTGTGTTATCCTTCCTTACATCCTTCTCAAATGTAAAAAAAAAAAAAGGAAAAAAATAAGATTATATATTGACAGTTAAGTACTGAAGCATCTAAACAAGCTGGAAGAAAGTTTCCAATACATTTATATTGAAAGCTTTCTAGAATTGAAAACCAGTGAACTCATTGGAGAAGATCATACATGATCAATAGGGAAAAATGATAGGGAAAAATGTCTTTTGGATATGGCTGTATGATGAAAATGCATTCATCTCAATGCTCTAGGCAAAAACATACAGAATGAGTGGAAATAATATAAATATTCCTCCAAGAGTTTCAAGATGAAAGGTGCCATATTCCTTAATCTAGTACAGATTCATTTACCTTTTACTGAAGAGAAAAATAAATAGACCCACAGGCACTTGATTGCTGGATATAACCCTGCTCAGATTACAGCTGAGCTTAATTGGTACTGTTTTTATGAAATGCCAGGAATAAACATGGGGATCCTGTTCTACTTCCCAAGGGAGAAACCACCAGTTTAAATACTTGTGGGTTTCCTTTAAGAAAATACATAGTGAAGACAGAGGATTGGAATGGAGAAAGACATAGGGGAATTTGAGTAAACATCCATTACTTTCACTTTTGTTGTGCATCAGGTATGATCAAATCAAAGAACAGAGTTTCTGGGGTCATTATTTCCAAACAATTAAAAATAAACAGGAAGACATTATGTCCCAGAAAATACCTAATGTCTGAACATAGAGAGCTTTTCTGCCATGGCTTTTCTTCTCTGTCTAATAGAGCAGAGAAGAGCCATGAGCACATCTCTATGATGAACAATAGGAATAGAACTGGTTTTACTCTTCCCAAGTCTTGCTAAAGGTACTTTCTTCCCTTTTCAACATCTGTTTGATTGGAATGTGACCTCAGCCTCTCAGAACCTCACACTCTGTTCTGGTGTGTTTTGGTTGCATTAGGCAAAAGCAGTAGTGGGAGGTATATTTCTCAATGATGAGGTGTGGAGCAGTTTCTCAGAGGAGAGTGAAAGAGCAGAAGCAGCCAACTCCTTCTGACCCTGTGACCCTCCAAGCATTCATGTAGGCTGGCCTCAGTCCCAGCCTTTTTGCAGCTGGACTGCAGCAGCACAATAGGGCTGGAATGTCTCCTGTGGGAATTCCATAAAGGCATAAAGGGGTAGGGAGAAAAAAAATACATTAATGTATGTTGTGTGCTGGGGGATTAAATGAATCCTCTGGAATGGGAACATTGCCAGTAATAATGGTGTTCAATCAGAGGACAGTCTTTGCAAAAGGGACAGTTGTTATTTATAGGTATATATGCACCTGAGGAAAACCTGAAGTGATAAAAATGTTCAATGTAAAATACAAGACAGACACAATAGATCAGTCTTAAATACTATCTCTCTTAGCTCTAGGAACAGTTGAATTCTCATAGTAAATGTTAATATTCTCTGTAGTATTTATTCAGCAGTTTGATCAAATTGTCAGTATTTTTAATTTTTCTTATATAAATATATAAGAATATAAAACATATAAATGTATTTTCTTATGTCTTCTCTTATAGCTACCTGATAGACAAGCCAATATTCCAAGCTTCAGTCCAATATTGAAGATGATAGAAAGTTGTTAGTAAGTTCAACTCTTTGGCTTGTAAGGAGTCAAAAGTGTTAGGTCTCCTGGCTACTGAACAGTTTTTTAAGTGTTCTGTGACTGTCCAGTTCTGCAGACAGCATTCCTTTCAAGACAATCTGGGTTTCACATGGAAAAAAGGCTTTTACTGACATAGCACATCAGCTCACTAGTTTAAGTAGTTCAAATAACAGGGATTTTTCTCTGAAATAAAATATTTAAGAAATCTTTTTTTCAAGAAAATAGAAACTTATTTTCCTTCCTTTTTTTCAACTAGGGATCATGGAATAATTTGTAAAGTTGATCCTACAGCTTATTAATTAATTTCTAGGCCAGCTATATCTAAACAATTTGGCACTTGAACAAAATCACAGAATTAAAGTGGTTCCAGCTTCTCTCTTGGCAGTGAGAATGAAGCAATGTTGTTATTCAAACATCTTCCTTTAATTTGTATGGTCCAAAAAGATTTTTTTTCCTTTCCTTGGAAAGAAGGGACAAATTTTCATTTTCATCTCAGCAACTCTTATAATTAGCCTCCTACTTAATATGCTCCCACCAAATAATGATCAATGTGTGTATGACTGCTCAGTATGTCATATAGTCCTACTGTATTTTTTCTATAAATGGGAATGCTCCTGGGCAGTGTTCTGAGCTCCAAAGGACTGGTACAGCTATTGAGTATGATGCTTAGTTGATGATTTAACTCTATTGCCTGAAATATGTTTCTGTTTTTATCAGCCCACTCAGCAGAACTCTGAAATTTTGTCCAGTTCTATGCAACTGCAATAGAAAGACTTGTTAGGAATAATCCCATGAATGGCCAAAGTCCCTCCAGCAGTAATGGCTGAGGCTGGTGTTTTATTTTAGTGATTGACAGTAAATTGTGTATATGTAAATCCTGATATGGAAAATATGAGGAAACAAGTGTTTTATTGAGGAACATAAATTAATTGTTTGTTCCATGATAAGATCTTTTTGGGAAATGATAAGGACCTGCCTTTTAACCAAAGCAGTACATGGAACTTTAGTCCAGTGCAGGATGCTTGCAAGGTTGCATCAAACCTCCCTAATTCTTTTCCCTGATCTACTGAGTTTGAGTTCAGCTGAGTTTGGTGCATGTCCTCTGTAAATAATAATTGATGGGGTAGTAGCAGTGATTCTAACTGTCATTTTTATTTGAGAAGAATTTATACTCAATGATTAAGAAGGCTTTGTGTTGTTGGGGTTTTTTTTAACTTCTTTTCCATCCTCTGGATGGGCTGATTTCAGAATAAAACCTTCTACTTAGAAAATGTTGTCTTCAGGGAATCAGTTATGGCTAATAAATATATGAATATGGGCTATGGCTTTGCCTTGCCACAGGAAGCTATTGTCCTTGCTTATGAAACGCACATAAATCATTACTGTATATCTTGAACAATTGTTTCATGTGACAGAAAGGTATTAAAGATTTATGAATTGACAAATACTTCTGATAACAAACACTGTATCCACATGGCTATGGTGAGCAAGATTTGATTTACTTTGTAGTGTACCAGAAGGTGTGGGTTTCTAGACAGATTATTCCTTTTGGTAAAAAAACCAAATACCTCTTTGACTTGGACACTACACAATACTGGGATTCGCACAGGCATGTGTCAGGAAGGAAGTAATCATGGACTGAGGGTGTCATCCTTAAGAGTGATGGCTCAATAATTGGAGAGAATTGGTGGCTCAAAAGAACCCACTTGTCTCCAGATGGCTGTAGACTCTGCAAATTGCTGCACAATTTATACTGAATAGATAACAGAAAGATATAATTCCCTTTAAGCATATTTGAAATTGAAAATTTGGAACTGAAGGGTTCATCTCTTGGGCAGTTTTCAAAGTCTTAACTGTGCAGTGCCAACTTGCTTTTTTGGGGAAATGTTTCCTGGTTTAAATTTTCCAGTAAAATATCAGTGTTAATGGGCTATGGTGGGATCATTTCTGTTCTCAGCTTTAATTTCATTGACTTTACACTTTACCAAATGAACTAATACATAGAAGTGATGAAAATTCTGTGCTTAGGCTGTGGTTTTTAAAAGGACTTTATGGAAAGATATGTCTCTGGCAATATTTTTGTAATCAATTCTTCCTCATGGATTTATTTTTAGACAACATTCCTGTTTAGCTCTCTAAAAATTACAGTCACTCGTTAAATTGTTTTAATACATTTTCAGTGTCTGTATTAGTGCAATTAGATCACACAGACCTTTGATTTGTTCAAATGTGTCATAACATTTCCACTACAACTTTAACAACTGTTTTGAGCCCTTTCAGCCCTTAGATGTAAGTAATTTGTTCAGATAATGCATTAAGAATGGAAATTGATGTGCAGTCTACAAAAATACCTGCTCCATGACCCATTGTGCAAAGGTGTTAGAACAACAGCAGCAAAATGCTTTATGTGAGGCAGAAAATATGAACGATTTTTGGGAAAGTTGTTAATCCAACAAATTTTGCCAAGATTTTACTGCAATAGTGTTTATTTCTCAGCTCACAAAGTAGATGCACACCTTCAATCATGTTATTACTCTGCAGATAGCTCAGTGATTTTTATCCTTGTTCTTTAACCTGGACTGCATTCAGATTGCAAGTATTTCATTAATCTCTTACACAGACTGAGCATGTTTTATTGGAATACTTTATTGTCATAATTTCAACAATTTGGAGAATAATTATTGTTCAGCAGAACTGGGGCAGCTTCTGGTTCCTACTCAAATGATGACTACATCTGATCAGTGTATTTTGGAAGCCCTTTTCTCTGCATGTTCACCAAGGTATAAAGGCCTGTTGCAGTCAGGGGCAGCAAACAATAACTCTCACTCATGCTTTTAACCCTGGAGATGCAGTTTTCTGCGTGTGAACTGTGTAGTGACTACTGTTTTATAAGTACAGGTGTGCCTATGTGACATCAGAGTATCTGTAGAGAGCCCAGATCACAGACTTGACATATGGGTTCTGCTTGTACCTGTGTTTGTGATACTTGCTTCANTTTTTTTTTTTTTAAATAACTGCAGTAGAAATAATGGACCTCCAGAGAATGTATTACTGGGAAAAACTTCTGAGAATGGTTGTGGAAAAGATCCCACAGCTCAACTTTAAATATCGGTGCAGTTGAATATCCTGTCCAAATCCAAAACCTCACTATTTTATAGTTAACATGAGTAAGGTTTGGTCATATTTCAGATTCTGATAATGTAACCTTCCTCTGCATGCATTCTGCTAGGCTTTGTCACCCATGTACCATTCTCAAAACTTAACAGGTTTATCCTAGGCTGCCTCTCCCAGAGCTCCCTGTAAGTAAATTGATGCTCATAAATAACTTGGCAGTAGTTGGAGGGCTGACATGTTAGGATCACTGCCTGTTGCAATTACTATAATTCCCTGGGATTGTGACCTGGTTTTTGGTTACTTTTTTCTGTTAGAGTACTCATTTATTGCTCCTTAGCATAGGGTACTACCTTTTTTCTAATTTTTATTTTGAAGTAACGTGACGTCTATCTTTGTGGCACTGTTTCAAGGCTAAAATCCCTATGCATTATGCTATTATCAGAAAGAAAAACTGTTATTAAACAAATGTCTGTTTCAGAATCAAATATAAATCTCTAACTAGAGCACACCTCAATAACACAACACTGTTTCTCATGTATGAAAATATTTAAAGGACAATAATGATTTGCCCTAATGGTTTATTAAGGAGTCCCTGATTGGGTCAAACATCCTTACTCATATCCTGTGTCTTTATTCCCCAAGGCAGGTTGGTTTATTTTTGAACATTGTTGCAAAAGGGAAAATTTTCTGGCATGAGACAGCTCCACCTGCAAATAGTGCTGGGTTTTCTGGATGCTGATGAGCACACAAATGCAGATGAGTTTTCCAATCCCCAGTGCACTGGGTGATATCCATTGGGTCTGCTGCTGATGTGCTCAATAATGAAGACAAATTGAGCTGGTTCTCCTACTCATTAACTGCATCATGCTTTATTAACAATAAGACAACATTCAGAAAGTGGGATTTAAATTAAAAGTATCATGCTAGACTTGCAGTTTAGTTTAATTGTAGACCAAGACAGGTTTTTCTGTACAAGTTCCAGAATATAAAATTTCCAATTGAAATTAATTTTTAAACATGCATTCTCATGTGGTGCATATAAGTCAAACACTGCTTTAGAAGCAGAATATGAAACTCATTCAAAAGTTTAAACAAGTGTATAAATAGCTTGTTTATTTTCACTTCTGATGTAAATGGGAAAAGTAAGCAAGCAGAATTATTGATCAAATTGAAGAAGTGATGTATATAATACAAGCAAAGACATATTTGCATTGGGTTTTGGTTTTTTTTTATTGTTGTTGTTTTTGGGATTTTTTTGTTTTGGAAGACTGGCATATTCCCTGTAGCTTGAACTCTACAGATATCCAAAACTTGGAAATACTACATACCTGAATGTGTTTACTTTTGAGAATTACAAGAAAAAAAATTAATCTGTTTTACTGGAGACGGGCTCCAGAATTGAGGGACAGACTTGATACGAGTTAGCACCTCATTCCTAATCCCAGAATCAAGAGATGACCCAGTGTGGGTTAGCTGCTTGTTCCTTTATTCCAACTTGTCCCAACTGTTAGCAAGAGCAGCAGATTTTTATAATAATCAGTACATGACTAACAACAGTAATCTATTAGGTAAACAAAAACACCCTCACACAGGTGCGGGGCCTTTGCAGCTAAATATATCCTTGCTTGGTATTCTGTTTATACAAAGACAGTTACAAGCTTCTTCATCTCTCATGGTCTCAGGCCCTGTCAGTGGGCCTAAGCTACCTCAGAGCTGTGCATAGCTAAAAGTCTCCAACACTGTTTTGCCTCATTTAATAGTTAAGATGGAATCTAGTGAGGCTGTGCGTGTGAATAAATGCTTAGAATACTGATTTCATTCCAGGCTCAAACTTTTAGAAGAAACTCTACTCTGACTTCTTTTTTCTGATTTTTAACTGCAGTCATTAACTGATGCAACTAGCTCTGAATAGAACATAGCAAAAAGAATACTTGTAACCAGTTCTGTTTTACGTATAATCTTGTGCTTGAATAATAATGACGGCTTGAAAGAAGCATCCACATCAGTCACTCACTGCAATTAAACTAAGTGGAATATATAATGTCTAAATAGGCAGAAAATAGCTGACTGTATTGGAAATTTGCCCCTAGTTGCACTGTCATTAAAAGATAAAGTCTTCAAATTCTGCTTATGTGTTTGCCATAGGTGTGCAATTCAGGCACAAAGCACATTCTTTCTTGGCCTGGCCATGTGTAAAAGTTGCTCATGCAATTAACTTTGCTTGAGCAAAGTCTGGCTTTTCAGTTTGCATACAATGTAATGAGCTGGTTGTGCAGGACAATATTAGCCAGGGGAGCTGGAATGTTCAGGTCAACAGGACTGAAACAGGGAGCATGGCCACCAGATTTACCACCAAAAACCAGAGGCTAAATAGTGGCAGAAATTGGTATTATAGGATTAAGAGCAGAACAATTCCTGGTGCAGAACTAAACTGGGCCTTGTGTCACACAGTGAATTTCAGGCAGCGTGGGCTAAAGTGACACTACTGACTCCAGGGTGAGGTGAATAAGAGATGTTTTCTTGGAGATGAATCTGAGTATCTAGGAGGAGCAGGAATATCTAGGCTAACAGTACTGGGTAGCCCAGGATTTGAGCTACCTGCTCAAGGGCTGCAGCTGTGGAGACATAGAGGAAGGTAGATTTTGTCTCATCTGGCATTAATGTTAAAGTGTTCCTATTTTTTTTTTTTTTTTTTTTGTTTCACTACTGAATTAAGTTGCTGTCACCACAAATTCTGACTTGCCTGATAGTATCTCATGTCCCAGGTGGGCCTCTCCTGAAAAGGTTGCTGTTTACTCATTTGTTCTATTTAAACACCTCTGTTTCAGCAGTCTGTTAAACAAAGTAGTGTATTGATCTTAAAATTGTTTATTATTAAGGGCCTCAGAGCTGTCTGTATTGAATTGATATTTCAATCTTTATCTTTCTTCCTGATCTATTTTTTTAAAGTAAATTTCTGCAGCTACAGAATGAACATTTCTTCTCATGTGGAATTCTGTCTTCCTGTTATACTTTCCTAGTTTAAAAAAGAA
>VWZN01015304.1:11352-35617 GCA_013396955.1 Regulus satrapa | reverse complement strand
TTTTTTTTTTTTTAATATCCACACGTGATAGCAAAACTGTTACTGTCTGTGTACAGGGGGATTGTCTCTTGAGATTACATAAGCAAGTGTTTTAAATTATTCTGTTAATAGCAATGTTCCCTTGCCTGCTCTTAGGCGATTCCTTAAATTGCAGCCCCGTGCACTAATTCAGTGCAAACAATCCCAGCAATAGCTCAGTGAAGGAAAGATGGCAGAAATATCATCCAGAGGAGACCTTTGGGGTGCTTCTGTGGTCCAGCAAAGCAAGACAGTCTCCAGCACTAGGTGAGGTCAGATTTTACTTTGCCTACCTGAGACTGGCAGGCTTCTAAGTTTGGAGGTTCCTCAGCTACCCCAAAAAACTTTTTGTGGTGCTGCACTGGCATCCTAGAAGACACTTTTCCTAAGGTTTTTCTCTAGTTCCATTGTTCTTTGTCTGATAGTCTATTTATAAAAATCTTAGATTAAATCTGTCCTGAAACAGTATAAGATGGCCTAAGGTAACTATTTTGTAAGAGAGAATAAGTTTTTAGGTAGTTTAAAAAAAAAAATCCAATATAAAATTCAGTGCAGCCTCAATTATCTGAATGTCATAAGAAACAGTGATTTTAGTACATTCAAACAGTTAAGGGAATTTTCAGTGTAATTAATAAATGCCAAGGGACATAACCCTATTTCAAATGACTGACATTAGATTATTGCATGAAAAAAACCCCTTGATTCTTCATTGTAACATATTGACGCATGAAACTTCTGGCAGATAAAGATATTATCTGTGCAGGAGTTCTTGCATTCAAAGCATCCTGGTTTATGAGACAAATAACTGAAAATGTGTTAAGGAAGCAGGCGACTGACTGTGTTAAATCAAACATACAAAATAAAAACATAATTAACTAGATCTTTCAGAGGTTTTTTGCTTTTCTCATTTCTTTGGAGATTTGCACCCCAAATAGGTTTTGAGAAACTGCCATACTGGCGGAATTAGAGAATGAAACTTCTACCTATAAATGGCATTATTCCCATATTGTGGTTTATTGCACTCTGATGAAGCATTTCTGTTCAGTTTCCATAATTCCATTCCAGTCCTGGTATCAGAAAGATGACAGTACATTCATTACATCTCATGTGTTTTTTGAAATGGATGCGTCATGTAGGAGCTTCCCAGATTACCTGCTCATTTCACAGTTCTGCAGAACTGAGTGCAGGTGAGTGCAATTCACTATTGACCTGCTTGGGATTCTAACCAATAATCAAGCAACAAAAAGCTCCATATCCCACACCAATTTTTGAAGCTTCTTTTCTCTGGAGGTGAAATATTTTTAAACAGTCATTCAAGAAATAATTCAATTGATGTTTCAGCTTCTATTATTCCCTGTTCTCAGGAGCCAGTGACTGAAATTGACTCTATTCCCACTTCAACCCCCTTCCTTTCATGTTCCATGCACAGAACCTTGTCAGGCACTGGGTTAAATTAGTGAAAGTCTTCCTAGAGCTGAAATTAGCTCAGCACTGTCAGAAACTAAGATTTTGATATATTGTAGGCTGACTAGTCAAATAATAAAAAGAAAATTATGATGAGCTGATAATTTCAAAAATGCATGTGGTTAACTTGAAAGCATTGCACTTGACCAAAGTCTTAATTAGAACTTTTCACAAAACCATGCTGGTAGTTGCTACTGATTCTGGTTATTTACACTTCAAGTCCAGTGCAAGTATATGTTTTTAACTTGCGTACTTAATCTTATTGTTTGAAGATTTCTTCCCTGTTCCCTTGCCTTGTGGTTGGATTATTGCCAAATAAATCCCATATAGTTTATATTTGGAAATCTCGGGTCAGAACGTGGTTTAGCTTCAGGAGACAGCATTACTAGAAATTTCTTTATTCATTGTTGTTTCACTTCTTTTTCACTTGGATACAGAAAAAACAAACAAACAAAACAAACAACAAAAAACCAAACCCAAAATAAATATGTTGTTGTGCTTCAGAGATTTCTTTGGCTGCTGTTTAATTTCTCATACCTAATCAAAAAGTTCTTTTTGACTTCTAAAGTTTATGGTAGATAATCTGAACTACAGTGGCCTTTATTCAACATCTGTTTTAATCCCCTGGTAGGCACTCCTTTCATTTACCTATCAGAAAACTGATATCATCAGGGAGGCTCTATCCTTAGCAGCATAACTCAGAAAATAATATTTCCCACCTGAAAATTCTGAGATATTTTTACAGGGAGAGGAGATAGCATAGATGTTACATTATTGGCCTAAACACCAGAGTTAATATCTTCATTTTGGAGGAATACAATGGTTCTTTAGCCTCAGCATTTCGAGATGTTGTATTTGTATTTCATTTAAACAATTCCACAGTTTGGAATATTCAGAATAATAGTATATTTTCACAGGCTGGGGGACAGCAATTATGCTCTAATGACTCTGGATTTCAGCTTTGAAACTCTAGTCTTTTACACAAATAATAGTTTCATTTCATCTGTGCCAGGATTGAGTTGGTCTGGTCTGTGCTTGGTTTATGTAGATTGTGTAGTCAAAAATTACCTATATAATGACATATCTGTGCTCTTTACTTTTCATTCTTCAAAGAACAAATATTTATTTATGAGTATGGCTGGTCAAACACTAGTTAAAATCATGATGGAAAAAATGGGTTAAAATTGACAAGTTTACTGCTATCTAGCAAAAAGAGGCTTTGTATTTTTTTTTCTATTGACATGTGTCAAACTTTTTCTGAATCTTCTCTGTATTTCTGTATTTCATTGGTCGCAGCACCAAAATGCCCTCTCTATAATGAGAAATGCACCGGGCAGCATTAGAATGACAGCAATGATGTTTGAAACTATGTTGTGCTCGTTTTGGTGTCCTTGTGTAGCAGTAGTATCAAGTACTGGATAGTACAAGGAGTATCTGAACTCCCTCAGAACTCTTGGACCCTGTTGTACCTACACAACCCTCAGGTTGACTATCCTGGGCCAAGAGAACTCATTCTGACATCAAGTTAGGAACATAAGGGACTGAGAAATGCATAAATGAAAATGGAGCACCATGTGTACTTTTGTAAAGAACCATTAATTGTTTTCCTTTTAGGACAGATAACCACTCTGTATTGTTCCCATTCAGACATTTAGAAAGCTGTACCTAAAAAGACTTTTGGGAAGAAAAACACAGAGGTTTTTCTTTTTCCCCCACCAAGGATAATTTCAGCAGTATGCTCTCCCAGAAGAGAAATGCTCCTCAAATTTTTAGTCTTAGTGTATTGGTCTGATGCCACATAATTAGCACTGGCCCTGGTGCACCAAGGCCTTTGACAATAAATATTGTCCTGCACACATCTTGGCAGTATAACCCTGCTTCTCTGTATTTTCTTGACTTAGGGCCCTGGAGCAGGCTGTCTTTACTGGGTGTCTGAAATATGTCAGCTTTGCCCAAGGTGCTTTTTTCACAGGCTTCCACTAGGCCAAAAATGAACAGTATATCTGAGTAGTTATAAATTGCATTTTAAATAAAATGTACTTCCAGAAAATATCTTGGATCATAGAATTGTTTGGGTTGGAAGGTTCTATCTCCTGTAACCCCTCTATTGAGCAGAGACATTCTCCACTAGATCAGTTGCTCAGAACCCTGTCCAACCTTGCCTTGATTGTGTCATCTGGGACATGGAGCATCTATCACCTCTCTGGACTTCTCAGCAGAGAGACCACCAGCTCTGTGCCAGAACTTCATTACCACCATTGTAAAAATCTTCCTTATATCTAGTCTGAATTGACCCTCTTTTATTTTAAGGTCATTGCCCTTCATAATCACAATATTTCTTATGAAAATATATCTGTCCCTATCTTTCTTATAAGTGCCTTTTAAGTATTGAAAAGACTGTCAAAGATGATTCTATTCTGAATGATGACTTTGTCAAAAATAAAATTTAAGGGGGATGAAACCACTTGAAACTCTCTATTTTTTTTGCTTTTTTAAATGTTCTTTGACTTATGTTAAGGATCAGGCCCTGAATCATTTATCATAGCTGAACTATTCATAATATCTCTTCTGTGGGGATCATCCTGTTCATGGCAAGGAGTAAGCTCATGCTGTAACCAATATATCACTAAAGAGGTGAATAGGAATGAACAGTACTGCATGGGAAATTTGACTAAAATTGGATTAGTGGTATTTAGGTTTTTTATCTACTGAGACACTGATTTCTAACTGTGGCTTGTAAATGAACTGAAATTTTGTCTTCTTTCTATCTGCCTGTGAACTCCTATGGTTTCCAATAGCTTAACTGAGATAGTCCAATTATGGCTTGTATCATCAGGCAAAAATATTCCAAAGGCTGACAACATCTACTTACATGATGATGTAATGTGGTGGAACTAATCAAGAATCATGCGGGCTCTGAGTAGTAGGGAGATATGAACCAGGATTTTGAAAGAATGAGAAAGATCCCTGACAAAGCACCCTGACAAAGTTTTTTCTAGCTACTATAAAAGGAAACTTTCATAAAATGATAACTGTAAGTTTAAAATGCTGCTGCAATCTGTGTGCAGTCTTCAACCGTGAATGTGCCTTCTACATTCACCATGATGCTAAAGCTGCCTTCAGATGATATTTTTAAGAGTGGAAAATAGAACTGCTCATCTGTTTAATCAGATGCCAAGACACTTTGGCTAGTAATAACTAATGCACAAATATCTCTAATACAGAGAGATGCACCGTCCTTCAATGAGAAAGGGCAGGGAACATTTGATGAGTTATACGATGAGTTATACTTTATACCAATTTGATGAGTTTACTTATGTAATGCTGGTTTGCCAATTAAGTCCTGCCATGGTAAATTTTTTTGAATATTCCATTCTTAGTTGATATCATGATCCCATTTGACACTGTGGGCCTGCTTGACCCTTTCTCCTGAAGTGTTTGAGCACTGTTTCCACAGCAAGAAACACCATTCCCTCATCTGGAAAGGTAAGTTAGTAGAGCAAGTTGCCAACACAAATTATCAATTCCGAGTGCAAGCATTTGGTGGGTCTTCTGTATAGCTATGCTATATATATTGCTCTGTTTTTCTTAAAGGGCAACATATTGCAAATAACAAATAATGTTTACAGTATGTTTAGTAACTATGGCAACCACAGGCTGCTGAGTTTAAAAACATAGGATGTATTGCATTGCAGATTTTTTGCTATGTACTTTTATCAGACACCATGGAGGTAATAATGTAATATTACAGTATTACAAAGTACCTCCATGGAAACCCCTACAAATTACTTGGATGAATCTTGCATGGTGGGGGGTCCTTAGGCACTGTGTCTCATTGATGCCCATATTGCACTTAGTCAGCTGGCAAACAAAACTCTTACAAGCCAGGCACTCAGTATGAGCTCTGCTCCCAAACTGCCCTATGTTGGACATTGTTACCTGGTATAGGTGAGGAAAAGTAGAGTGGTGTGGGCTGGAGACACTGGGAGAGGGTTTCACCCTTTGGTATACATGAGCATTCAGTGTCTCCAGAACATTTCCCTGAATGCAGGAATTCAGATGGTGGCAAAGCTGACCATTGGAACATTTTCAGCTCTGCCTTAGGTTCCTAACACAAAGGTGCCCATAGTCAAACACCATCACAAGGTACAACAATTGGAACGAAAATATTTACAGTACTGAATCTGAGGTGTGCAATTCAGTGAAGTTTTCTCTATTTATTATGGTCATAAGTACCTGGTGTTAAACTGGCAGATCCCGTCCACATCTGATCAGCACAGGTCTGTTATGCCAGGTACTGGTCTTTGAATTTCCTGCATATTTTTAATTATAAGCCATAAGTTCTTGGTGTTTTGGTAGGTTTTGCAGAAGCTTGTATTTACATTGTTGGTGGTATTAATTTGAAAAATACCAAAGTCATGGATTAATTCTGATAAAGCAATAAAAACAATACATTTTATAGGTGCTTGAGGATTTCTTTTTACCAAATATTTCATTCTACTATTAAGATGTGAATATATTTGTGAGAGCAGAATTATAGTCATTGTCATGGAAAAATGGATCAAAACATACATTCTTGGAGGAGTGAATTGTAATTTAGTTTTTTAAAAATTTTGCTGCCTGGGGAAGCTGTGGTTTTCAAGGTGCCCAGTATTTGCCTTCTTATAATATAGAGACAAAAATCCTAAATAATTTTAGGATTTGTATTTAACATTAATATCTTTTTATTCATGGTTTAATATTATAGCTCTTTCTTATTCTATAATTAAAAATAAAAAACCCTGTAGGGATCCATCATTATTGTTCTCATTCCAATTTACTTTATAAACCCATATATTTTAGTGAAGCAATTAGACAAACAAAGCAATCCTATAACAATATCAGAAGAATGAGAAAATTTGGGATCACAATTTTATAATCAAATACATCAGATCAATAATGTTGGTCCTGCATCTGTTCTGTGTTCTTAGCTAGGCAATATTCTATCTTAGCAATTGATGGAATGAGAAGTAGGTAGATATACTGTGGTTTGTTTTTGGTTTTGGTTTGGTTTGGTTTGGTTTGGTTTTCATTTGTTTTTGTTTGCTTGTTTTTTTGCATAGGTCTACACTTAATCTTTAAAATGTGAAGGTACCCACATTTGTATATATAAGATCACACATGTTTAATAAGAAGGATGATGAACATGAAATAAATAGCTGATTTGGAAGATTGACAGCTGAATTTTTTCTCAAACAATAAAATCCCATATCAAATCATTCTGAGATATGAAGAAGCAGAATTCTATGAGATCAGCTCCTCACTAAGACATCGACAAGATATTGCAGGCTCTGCCTACAAACAGCTGTAGAGGAGAAAATTTTGTTTCAGTATTAATGATTATTAATATGGTAAGAACTGCATATTTAAAAGGAAGGGGGAAAATGATAACCAAACCATGCCCCACTCCACTCTACTTGCTTCTACTGTGCTTAAACCATGGCTTTTATTCAAGTTTTAGGCATCCAAGACCAAAACTTGAAGCCCAAGCAGCACTACAGAAGACAGCTCTCCCCTGTGCCTCATTTCATATGAAAATTAGCAGATATCCATGTTCGTATGCCCAAATCTGCCTCAGACCAAATACCTGTCTCCTGCTTGTACTCCACCCTCCCTCTAGTGAAAGGTCTGGTTTAACAGAAGCTCAGCGACTGACAGAAACAGACATCTCACCCAGCACTTGTAGTGTCTTTAAACTGAAGACAAAATATTAGCCTTATTTTAAGCATCCTCTGGTAGCTAAAATGGGTTGCCCTAGAAGCTGAACAGTAGAGCTCACTGTTGCCCTTAGGCTGGAGACATTTAAATTCCCACTGTTATCTCTCAGGGGAGAGCCCTGACTCTAGAGTTAACAGCTATTTGGGTCCCAGTAGGGCATTCTTTTAAAGCACTTTTGGCATCCAAAATAATTCTGTTTCTATCTTTCTGAATCTAGGTCACTGTGCAACAAGCAATGCAATATTTAAAAGGGGAACAACCAGCAGGGACGTCTTTGGTTGTGAAAGCAGCAAGTCTTTGCTGGCAAGACCTGACAGCAGGACTGTTTTCTGTATTTTACATTAGACAGCTCTTGGAGAAAAATGGGAAATAGTTGTGATGTCATGGCCTAGAATCCAGAGGTATGTCTGTTTCAGCGTTTCTTACTGGAGATCTCTAACCAGCGCCAGCATTGGGAGACTTAGGTGCTTTACCAAATGTGTAGAAAGCCTAAAGATCTCTTATGGGTTTTGATTTTACTTTGGAGCCAGCTTCCATAAGTACAGACTTTGCAATGCTTAAACTGTAGGCAGTGCAGACCTTTATTTGCCCTGGCCCCATGCCTGCCTTGTGAGATGATCCTGGTTTCACTTCCAGCAGAAACCAGGTGTGTTTGCATCTGTGTATTAAATTCTAAATCAAAGAGGTAGTGGGAGAATATATTCCCCAGAAATCCTACCTTTACAGAGCCACACCCGATTTAATTCATTATTCCTTAAAAATTAGTGGATGAGGTAATGTATTGACACAATATTAATGTTATTGTTATTTACCAGTGACATAATTTTGTATATATAAATAGTAGAGTAAGCATTAAAATAGTGGTTACCCAGGTTAAACTTGAAGTAGTAAGAAATAAATACTGTAGATCTATGGGATACTGCACTGCAGTGTGTAGGCACAATTCCGTCCTTATTTCATTCCAGCATTTTAAAGAATTGTATCTCAGGTTACTTGAGGAGTCATAAAACCAAATAAATTAATAACTTATTCATTGTGAGATCTGATAGAAGATCTAGAATATTGATTAGGAAAAAGTTCTCACTGTTTCCAAAGCTGCTCTTTTCTACTGATGAACCCTACTTTTACATTAAGCAATTTCAATGAACTGATTTAAGGCCACTAATGTGTGAGAGTGAGACCTGAGAGGTGTAAAGAACTGCAGCATCATTTTCCATTCAGCTGAGGCTCTCCCCCACATGCTCTATTTTTTACTGTTCAGCTCTAAAGTCATGCTAACTCACTGAGTGTTTCCATCACAGCCAAGCAGCAGCTGAGTTGGGTTAGAGCATCCCAACCCTGTGCCCTCCCAGGCACAGTGGCTAGGGGAGGATGCCTGAGGGAGGGCATCAACAGGCACAGATTTGCCTTTCTCAGAAGTCTACCAGGCTACCAAAAGTTTGAATGTGGAGGATTTTCTGATCAGGGATGCATTTGGGGCTTTTTCATTGCCATTGTTCTGGGTGAGGTTTCTTTTTTCTCTCCACTCTCATAACATTAATCTTTCTGAAAGAATTAAACTGCCACCAGCTGCTGGAGTCCTCAGCTTAAACCTCCTACCTGGACCAAGGCTTCTTAAAGGCAAGGTCTAATCAGGGGGCTGTGTATAGGGCACATCAGGGCCAGCTCTTACATAGGACAATGTAACTGAAACTGAAGGAAACAAAACTGGAGCAGCATTTAGACTGTCTGATTGAGCTGTTCTGGTTTCTGATCCTTGCTTGATATGGTAAGTGACATTCATGATTCAGAGAACCATTGAAACATGGACATAAACCAAGTGCTATAATCTCAGTAGCAGTGGGTGTGATTTCTGCTTATTTCTCTAAAGAGCCTGTGGAGAAGCACTGCTGAAATGCCAGAGGTTGGAGTACCTGGTTCCTAAGCACATGAAAGAGACAGCAGATCAGTGAGTGTGTAGCAACACACACTACTATTCTTGTTATCACTTTGGGGTTACAAACCTTGTGCTACTGAAACCTTTTGATTATCCAGTCCAGTAAGTTTTGCCTTTTAAGGAGCTGGAATTTATGCAGTTTGTAAACCACACACTTTTCTTGCTTGCATTCCTCAAATATAGTAGCTGTAGTTCAGGGTCTATGGACAGGAAAGAAGGATTTATTCTGCCTTTCATTTCCTTTTGACAATGCATAAACTGAGTCTCTGTAGTTAGTGCAAAATTTTCACCAAGCATGAAGCTGGAATTGTAATTCATACCTTTAGCAAAAGAAAGCATCATTACTAAAAGTCTGAGTGACTCATGCATTATGCTTCTAATTCTATGGGCCCTATGAACATTCCCACTGTATTATGCTTTTGCTACCAAAGATTTGAATGGTTTCTAATAAAATGTGACATGATGTTACTGTGTGCATAGAACATTCCTATAATGGTGACTCTCCAGACTTTTCAGCATGTCATCAGAATTGTCACCTGCCATGAACACTTCACTTCATCTGATTGGTGTAAGTAGTTTCAGTGTAGTAAGAAGACATTGTGACCTACTAGACCAGGGATTTAAAGATCAGGACTTGACCTTTTGGAGCCCCAAATCAATAGAATAACCTGTGAAGAACAGTTCTTCCCTTTAAGTTCATTGATGGCTAAGTCAAAAGTTGCTTAGCCTCAAATCTCTCCTGAATGTAAAGGAGCTTTAGTTCTACTGTAATTACTGATCTGTGAACTTTTACTGTCAATGACAGAGAGTTGAGGATGTTAAAACCCAGCAGAAAAAAAATGCTCAGCCAGACATCAGGATGACACCTGAAAATGCTTCCCCAGGCCCTTCACCCTACCCAATGTGTTGTAGGAGCACAAAGACATATGATTTCGCTGTAGATGAGGGTGGCTGATCATTGTATGCCAGATGAGAGAATAAAAAGTGAAGAAAGGAAAAGATGCTGAAAGAAAACTAGTTCAGAATTCTTTGCATTTTATGAAGAATCTCCTACTTCATAATTTGATCCTGAATTTTGACTTATGTCAGAGGTGGAATGACACCATGCAAATAAGATAATTTGTAGAAGGAGACTCATAATGGTCATGTGTTTGCTGTGTTGGTTTTTTTCAGACAGCTGAATAGCATTTTTTTAGCACTTACAGTTAATCACTTATGGCTGTCTGACATTATTGCAAACATATGTGGGATTTCTAAGTTTTGCGGAAGAGCTATTTCTCAGTACCAGAGGGTAGAGGGAATTTTGTCAGCTTAAGCATCATGACATCTCTGAAAACATGACATTTTCATTAAACAAGAACTGTATCTAAGTTGGTTTTGGTTTTTTTTCCCCCAAGTACTTTATTACAAAGACGAATATACTTTATTACAAAGATGAATATGGCCTAGGCCCAATGGTGTAACTCTTCTCCCATCAACCTCTCCCACTCCCACCTATCCCTCTGACTTTTGTCATATCCCTTTTGTGTCTCTCCTCCCATATGTACTTCACAGCCAATATTGGCCTAAGCTGCTCACTTGCAGCTACTGCAACACCCAGGAAATCGCTCATAAATGCAGACCTGCTCACAGAGGAGCTGCTTATTCATATCAGGAGGATTTTCAGTGTTGGGTTTTAGGTGCCTCAGGTACCTAATTTTTCACATACCTATGTAATTCCATAAATTGAATAAAATTCTTGCTTTCTTTTACTGAATGGGGATAAGAAACTACTCTGCTATCCTGTTTAGAAAATGCCCTGAAATCTTCAACTATATAATATATTGTTTTTATTAGATTATTTGTATATTTGTGCACCTTCATTAACAAGATTTTTGAAATACCCCAGTGCCCTTTTATTTAACTAAATCCTTGTTGCTGCTATGTAAGTTATGCTCATTGCAGTGACAATTTGTTCAAACATACTTTAGGAATTTCAGGTGTTACCCTAGGAATTTCAGATGTTACCCTACTTCCCCTGACAGCACAGAGAATAAAATCGCAATCTGAAACAATGGGAAGAAAATTAATAATAATAATAAAAACCTAACAAACAAAACCCTCTAGTTGCTGTGCTGACTTCTCATACACAAGGATCCCTTGGGGGAAACAGAAGGGTTAAGCAAGAAAACTGAAATAGACTCTGCAGTCTCTAGCTTCTGCCTGACTCCAGAGGCATTGCAGACAGCTGTTTCAGATTGAGGTATGCGTGTAATTTGTCTTTTGGGCCTGTCAAGGAATTAAGGAGCAGTAACCAATCTCCTATGGGGTATCCAGTCTCTATAACTAGCATAAGCATAATATGATTGCTAGATACTCAAAGGTGCATGACCATGATGGGAAAGGCATGCTGAAAGACCCTTAAGTTGGGGTTCATACTATGTGCTTTGAAGTATTAAAAAAAAAAAAAAAAAAAAAAAAAAAAAAAAAAAAAAAAAAAAAATTAAACAAANAAAAAAAAAGAAAAAAAAAGAAATTCAGCATATAAAATATTGACTAGAAGTTCACTGTTCCAGTGCTGGTGAAGAGTGATCATAGAGCCTGATGCAAAGAAAGAAATTTTCCAAATAAAGCCTAAACACGCTGGCAGTGTCCTCTACAGGGCTGGGCTTGAACCTTTGTGCTTCCTGTTCACTGGTAATGTCTGAACTGGTTTTCTGTGAGAAGAGAATACTCATGTGTGCCTGGGATGCAGAAGCTTGGTATTTGGTTCTTCTACCAGGTTTCTTGATTTCTGTCTCTTGGGTAAGAGCTTTGGCACAGCTGCTGGGAATAAATTGCCCATTCAGGACAAAATGACTAGAAGAAAAGAGACAATATTAACAGTCTTGTTGTTTCTCAGAGATGTGTTGCAATATGGATGTTTAAACTCTCCAATGATGTGCACCACAGCTGAGAAGCTCTGGAGAACTGAGAATTTTTTTTTATTATTGCTGGAAGTGATATATTATAGTAGCATGTACAAACTTGATTGCTTTGGGTTCAACTCAATAATACAAATATTATACAGTACAGATTATAGGAAATAGTATATATCTTGTTTTATAACTGTTTGGTCAGTGTATCTAACTAGCATCTTTCTTCTGCAATAATTATTTTTTGAAAAGTGCAATTTGTTGTTTCAGATTTTGTGTTTGCCCTTTTATATTTTCATATATAGATTTATATATAAATGCTGCCTTAAGCTTTGAGTGGGAGATACTGAGGTTTGTAATAGATCCTGGGACAGGATCAGTTTTGATTCTGTCATCTGCTGCTGATAAGGTGACTTTTTTCAGTTGACTCTGACAGCTCCTTATGTTTAAGCATCCACTTCTCACTTCTACCAGGAGCAGATTCTTGTGCAGCTATGATTTTTCTACTCGTGAGGCATATTTTCTCATAGTACACCAGGAGCAGACATGCTGAAAATTGCCTTTTCCAACTGGACACAGCCATATAAATAATTGTCAGTATGCGTGGCAATTATCACTTCAAACTTCTTGAAAAGTCTCACTTCCCAGGAGTTTGAAAAGCAAAGGTCTGCCATGCTCTTAATCTGCTCTCTATTTGACTGCAAGAAATCCATCTGCTATATGGAATTGTGTCTGAATTTCAGCAGTATCTTAAACACAAAGGTAGAGTGGGATTTTGTGTGTGTGCCTCTGGTTTGTTTTGTCTGTTTTGTTGGGTTTTTTCAAAGAGCAAACAAGAAGACAGGAATACCCATAGTTTTACATCTCTTCTTTTTTGATCAAGCGTCAGAAATGCTGCATTTTTGCTTTCATTCCTTTAAATTAATTTCACTCTACTTGATTTATAGGGAGCTTATTTCAGGGTGATCGTCATTGGAAACTACATATCAAAATTAATACCATTTTTTCCTGAATGATTTAACCCAGTAAATGCTCATACTTTTTAATCTCTCTATGAACAGTCTTCCAAGTTTCTGTGTGGTCAGAGAGGATGGGAAGGAAAGGACCAGAAGAGTAGTTTGCAATTGACAGCTGTGTTTCCTCAGCATTTTTCCATTTTTTCATTAAGTAACTGTCATGTAATACTAGGAGGGGCTATGCTGTTTTCAAGGCTTGCCTCTGAGCAAGAAATTCTTCATATCCACATGCTATTGGCTGAAGGGACTGCTGAACACATAGCAGCAACAGTTTTAATATGAATTTTGGGGTAAATGTGTCAGTTTAATAATCCTTAAAACAGGTGTTCTGAAAATATGAGTAGTTCATGACCTCTCCTGACTTGCATTTTAGATTCCGATTTTTCTAGTCTAATATATTATCTGTGTAGATTCCTTTTCTGCTCTTTGTTACTTGCTGGTGATTCATGAAGTAATGTGATCAACATGAAGCATTCTGAAAAAACACAAATGCTCAGTTTCAAATCAGTTCATTTATCTCTTCTTATTCTTAGCAAAAACCTTTATCCTTTTCAGATGAGCTGAAAAGCCTAATTCAAGGGACTTAACATATGCAGATTTGGTTAAAGAGCATATTCCTTTTTCTGTGATGAATATTGAGCTTGAGTAAAATCCAAGCTAATCTTTACTGGTTTTCCCCTCTTATCACATAACAGACAAATGTTTCCTGCAGCTACTGTGTCATTGCAGAGCATCTGCCTCTGTATGAACCAACTGCCAGATAGCCTTAGCAAGAAGTCAATTTTTGCCAATTTAAATTGACAGGTTTATTACGTTGTCAGATATTTGCTCAAGGACAATTTTATTATATGCAAATCATTGACATAAATTGGAGAACAATGAATTTTTTAAGGGGTCTAAATTAATCTTTCACTCTTTGGTATGTGTGTTTTTATTATGTAATGTATTTGCTTCTAGAATAATCATTTGTCTGAGAGCTGTGCTGCAGCTACAGGACTTGTTTGGGTTGGGTTAATGCTGATTTGTGTTTTGTATTTTTTAACAGGCTCTACCTTAATGCTGGCCAAAGTTCAGACAACATGGGCTATAGAGAGCTTTGGCTTGAGATAGGGAGTTTTACTGGACTTGAATTTTTAAAGTATAAGATGGAAAAAAAAAATCACATCCCTACTCATGGAAGCAAAAGACAGTCACCTGCTCTGCAGAACTGGCTCAGACCCTGGTCTATTTAACTGACTGGGCAACTATTTTTTCTTTGTCAGTAGAGAAATCCTAAACAAAAGATCTGGAAAAAAAACCCCAAAATACACCTCCCTCCAAAAACAAATAAGCAAAGAAACAAAAAAGCCCTCACAAACCAAAACCACTCAAAGCAAAACAATACAAACCCTCTCCTCCAAACAACAAAAAAAAAGCCCCACAACAACAACCAGACAAGGAACAATCTTAAAATGCCTAAACAATTAAATTGAAATAAATATTTACAGGGAAATGTTGGGGTTGTGGGGGAAGGTCTATTTTGTTTTGCTTGGTTTTTAATCTCATGTTCTGGCTTTCTTCTTCCCCTTTTTGGATGCACTTTATGTACCCATTCCCATTGTCAGATCAGGCTTTCACAGATAACCATCGCAAGTACATTCATGTTGCCTTCCTCGATGATGATGTCAGCATCTGGACACTTTTCTGCAGTACAGCAGTGAATATGTCCTTTTTTTTTTTTTTATTAAAAAAAGAAAACTTATGTTGACTCAGGAATAATGGTGTGTCTGTCACCTTAAGATTTTGTAGTGGGAGAAGTCTACCTTTTTCTCAGATCTGTTTAGTTCTAGATTAAGTTTATGGCTTGAGGAACCTGTGTTCAAAGTCTGACTGAACATGTTATTTGCTACATTTGTGCTACAGCCCTCATAAAAAAAAAAATGGATTAAAAGTAAGGTTTTTGAGGGATGGCCACATTGAAAGCTGTTGCATACTCAGGTTTCATGTTCATTGGGGCATAAAATTGTTAGATGTAAGCTTGTAAAACCAAGAAAACAAAGAATCCAATTTATGTGAACTTGGAGTTACAGGTCCATAATTACTTATATGGACCCCAAATTACATTTGTATCTTAGCAGAGAAGCCTCTTCTCTCTGTCCTCTGCAACTCACACCAAGTTGGTAGGGCACTCAGTCATGTCAGATGGTCTAAGAAGATATTCCATTCTTCTCATCTGAAATTACCAAGGTTTGCTGACTTTCCTGTATTGTAGAACACAGTCAATAGTTTCCTCAACCTATTGAGGCAGTTGGTGGAAAAATATTCAATAAAAATATTAATTTTCTTGCATAAAACAAAATGCATAATTGTGTAGCAAAGGGGAGAGATTTAAGAATTCTCTGAAGTTTTGTGTTTAAAGAAACATGGTGAGAAAAAGGAAAAATAACTTGGAAAATTATTGTCAAATTAGCTTTATGATTTTTCATTTGTAGCTTGTCCCAAAAGATTTTCATTTTTGAAATTGGTAATACTGCAGTTTCTGAAATGTAATAAATTCTATTTTTCATAAAAATTTTAAACTTTTTTGAAACAGTCTATTGCAAGTTCTGTTTTGAAATTTTGGATAAAAGAATCATAGTATATAAAACTGTAACTCAAGTCAGATAACTACTCAACATCTTGTGCCAAAACCATTTCATTAATTTTGGAGTTGTCAAAGTGAGGTTTTATTGAGTTTTCACAGATTTTAAGGGATTTGTTTCTTCCCTGACAGATGATTCTGTTTATATTGTTCTCTCAGTCACATTCATGATTCATTATATACTCAACTGCTTTACTCAAATAACACATATGTGGAGAAAATAATTATTAGAGATCTTTCTTACCTTGATCTTAGCTTACCTTTCTTAGAGGTAATTATTAAAATTATAATAATTATGGTTCATAATACTCTATTTTAAAAATAAATTTAAAAAAAAAAAAAAAAGAGATGCTGGATTTCTCTGTGTTAGATGGAACTCAGAAGGTTTTTCTAGGTTGTGGAAGATCTCCATAGGTTTTACTGCATTTGAACTACACAGTGCTTGAGGCTTCTCTGTCCATCTAAAATTTATTTAATGCATTTTATGTCTGCTTTTAAACAGCAATATCAATATGAAATAAAAAATAGTGATATGCTGTACTGAATGTGTCCAGAGGTCTCTAAAAATTGAACATTTGAAAGTTCCTGTTAAATCCTGCTGTACTGTACCTGTTGCCCTATCTCTGGGTATTGTTAAGATAATTCCTGAATGGGTGAGTTACTCTAATAAACAATTATTGATAGTGTCATGAATTAATGTCCTATGTAGTAGAAATAAAATCATTCGATGGAAATTGAATTAAATATATTATAACATTCAATGACACATAACTCACAGGCTTGGTATGCTATTTGAGAATGAAACTGCAGAGATTAGAGAAACACAAAGATATTTTATGGAGCACACCCATGCATGTGCCATACCACGGGTAATCTATTCCTCTTGGAAACAGAACAATAAACTGTGTGGAGGTGTCTAATATTAATAGAAAAGACCTGGCCTGAGTGGAACCTTAGCAATGGGTGGATATCGCATGTTAGGTGTGAGATATTTGGGACCTGGATTCATTCTCCTGCTCTCCTTTGAGGTTGGCTTCAACCAACTCTTGAAGACTTTGCTTTCATGCTTCTGTTAATGGAGAGCACTGTTGACAACATCATTAGGAAACACAGCAAGGGCACTTTCATGCGCTACTTTTTTCCTCTCTGGCTCCTGAAGAGACTATTCAGGGTTCCTGTTTCTTCAGTTTTCCCCTTTGACCCACCCACTTAAACTAAATAATCCTTACATGCATCCAACACAGTGTCCCTGTAAAGCTGGAATATTAGCTTCAGATTTAATCTATGATTTGTGGGTTGATATTGGTGAGGGATTATGTGTAAATACAGAAAGATTTGTGGTTCTATTTTCTACTTGTAAACTCTTTGCTTCATTCCAGCCATGTATAAATTTTACCTTTGGACATGCATGCTTTTGAGTGTCAGGGAGATCCTCCTCAAGCAAAAATATCTGAGCTACCTGTCAAGGTTTTCAATCTCACTGAAAGAAGCACTCTGTAAGCTGTATCCTCTGCTAATGTAAATCAGAAAAGTCAGAAGGCTTTCACATTTCTCATCTCAATACGAGTACTATCCTTGTTAATCAATATGTAATAAACCTCAGATGTTCATTGAAATTCTTTTTCCATGCCAAATCTTGATGTCATATTGTTTTGCCAGTAAGCATAAGTGAAATTTATCCTACATAGGACTTTTCAACTTCTTTATGTTAGAAAAAAAAGTTCTACATATTATATCTGGGTATCAAATATATATTGTGTGGATGTACACAACATATGGAGAACTCTATTAGAAAAATGTGTATCTAAATATAAATACTTATCTTGATTTTTTGGGACTTATAATTCAATGCAAAGTTCTCTGGTTTTGAAGGAGAAAGGTCACACTGCCTTCCATTTCCCAAAACTTCATGATTCCCAACTCAATGCAATCATTCAGTGACATGGAGATTTTTAGTAGTGCCTGATTTCTCATATTACCTCTGTGTGTCAATTCAGATTCTTCAGAGTAAACCTTATAATCTGTGAGTGATAGATTTCTGCTGGTGGTGTATGACAGAACAGCACTACTTTTTCAAACCATTGAAAACCACTACTTTTTCTACCATTATATTGCCACTCTTCAATGACAACAGGAAATCATCAATCAAATGAAACTTCTCTGTGTGTCACTTTTAAAAAATCCTACTTTTAATAGAGAAAAAGAGGTAGAGCTTAGCAGGGGAAGGCAGACAGTAAGCTGATGGAGCTATTCAGTCTAAAGTGTCTTAAAAATACTGTTTTTCAAGCCATGAAGTGTGAGTTTGTAATCCATTTTAATTCCAACTCAAGAAATCTTGATGTTTTAGCATTTCCCATACTATGGGATTCTGCCCCTGGACGCTGGGTGCCTTTGGGCACACCCCAGCCAGGGGAGACCCTTTGATCTCAGTTCTGTGTCAGGAAGAAGTCTCCAGACACTCATCATGCTCTTGAGATTCTTGTTTATTAATACATTATCAGAAAATATGACACTGTCCTAACCAGAGTCAATGCTCAGGGAAACCCACCACCAAAATGACCCCTACATGCTCAGTTTCAAGATCTTTTATAATCACTTTTTTCCAATTAACACTAGAAATGTATTTTATTTTTCTTTACCAATGACCATTTATCATCCATCTATGTAATTAAAAACTGTGGCAGATTTTAGCCAATCACTTTTGTACTACCAACACTGCAGGACATGGAGTACATGAAGGAGAAGAAGAAGAAGGAGTAGAAGAAAGGAGAGGAGGAGGAGGAGGAGAAATGCCTTGTTCCCTCCGTCTTGACTCCATGTTAACTCCCTAAAACCTAAGTTTCTCACCCTAGTGATATACTACACTAATTTCTATTATCTATCTTACTCTTTTGTGGATTTTTGTTTATCCAGTAATTTCTGGAAGCTCTTCTCCATGGATAAGGGTCAAAGTTATTGGTTTCCTGGGGGCCAGGGTCCTCTAGAGCAGTCAGAGGGAGTGTCTCTTTGCCCTGGGTTCCTACACCGTACAAATCAAACAAACAATATCAAAACATTCCAATCCAGACATGTAATATCTTCTTCTCTTCTGCGTTTTTTCCTTACCTTCCTTTTTGGTTTGAAAGACATTAGTTGTTGCCTCTGATATAACAACAATAGTATTACAGCACAGTAGCATAGTATTCTCCTTTAAGTGAAGATATTACAAACTGATGATTTCATATATGTGTACATTTGTATACATATGTTTATATGAAGATCATTTAGAAGCAATTGTCTTCCCTTTTAATATAGCCTTCCAGTAAGCCTGAGTCATAATAATAATAATGTCATTTTATTTTTTGGTTCAGTACATTTTATATAAGGAAGCACTAAAGTACTCTAAAACAACCACTGAAATTGAAGGGAGAGATAGAAAGACAAGTTCTCATCCTTCCTCAAACATTTTAGGTAGGAAATTCTTACAGAAAAAACAGAATAATAGAATAAAATGGTTAGGTGTAACAGGAATTTGAAAGTGAGGAAATGTAAATCCGGCACCAGCACTGTGCTGGGAGGAAAATTCAATTACCCCGTACAAATTAAAAAGTGGTGAAAGGATTGAAGGGGTTTCAGGTTCGAAGTTGCTTGTCTTACTCCTACTATTGAGTCCTTCTAGTGGGTGTCAGGGGAAAAAAACCCATGATTGTGAAGAGGAAATAAAGAAAAGAAAGAAATTAAAAAAAAAAAAAAGAGGCATACATCTAATAAAAAGTGAGTTATCAGGTCAAATAAACTACAGAATAAATTACATTGAAAATTACTTCAACAGAGCCTATTTCCATCCAGGGCTTCTGAAGTGATCTCCTAAATATTTTTCTGAGGTTTTTTTTTTTTGTTGAAAACTGTTTCAAAAGGTTAATAAAATAGATGTTCTCAGAAATGTTTGGTCAATTTGAATGGACTGCCTTGCATTTGGAAGCAATAGGCTCCTTACAGCACAGCTCTTGTGCATTCTAGCCACGTATTTACACACAGATTTCAGGTGAATTACTTTTCTCCTATGCTTCTGTGAATTCCTAGACCATCTTTTAAAGTAGATTCCTAGTAGAGAGCAGAACTTGCTCACAAAAACAGATTTGTGAGACATCATGAAATCATGAAGACCACAAGGGAAATAGGGGAGAAAGTGCAATCTAGACTCTCAATTAATAGCATTGAATCTTCTATTTTACTATTGAACCCCTATTGAACAGTGCAATGACAATATAAAGAATATATATGTATTTTGTGGGTTATGGTAGGCTTTCCTTATTTCTATTGAAGGTCTGACTCAAACTTATAGTCAAAAAAGCTGAGCTTGAATGAGTCAGACAGAAAAAAGCACAAGTAATGAGGTACTGGATTAATGCAATGATGAAACAAAATACCACTTCAGCCACTAAACTCTGTCAATTTGCAAATTCTGCATTGATTTAAGGTGACTTGTGATCTGATCACTGCAGATCCCCCTGTATCATCACATCATTGAAGACTGTGTATTTGAATATCTTGGATTATTTTCAAGACTGAAGTTTTCTAAAGATTTCTCAACCCAGCCTTGCTTGGGTCAGTGTTTCTTGTTATGTCCTAAATAAGGTTCCAGTTCTGCCCTGAGTTGTTATTCCTGGAGACCTGAGGAGGGCACCTATGCTGGCCCACTTTCAGAATTAAAGTCTTCCTTTTATGCACAGTGTTAGCAACTTTTTCGTGCACTTCAAGCTTATTTTCAGGTTTGGCCCATTCTGTTCATTACAAGCAAATTAATCTATTTTCTATAGTGCCTAAAACAGCCTTTTTTATTTTATATAGAGTAAAACAAGTTTATATTAAAATATTAGGGGAAAAGGGCAAAATATTAGAGCTCTTGCATACACAGAATGGGAAAACAATCTATTTCCTCTAGTGACTTATTTTGTAGAGGTGGCAAGTCTTTTATTCTTGAATTACATATACTTGCTAAGAGAAGCTGTTCATAGCCTTTGTCTGGCGTGATTGCTTTGAAAGTTGTCAACCTTCTAATAATAAAAGGAACTTGAACAAAACTATAGTTCTGATACAGCTGAACTGTAAGAGTTACTGGGAGACTAATTCAGATCTGTCATTTTCACAATAATTTCTGATAAACTTCAGGGGGCTGATCTCAGATCAGCTGTGGGAAAATTATTTTCTTAGGCTATGTGTGAGTAGAGAAATTCCATTCAAAGAGAGGACAAAAGACAAACACTGTATTCAGAATCTTGAAATGTAGCTACCTTCCATATATCAAATAGAATGACTGAATAGTTGATGCCATGTTTGAAAAGTTCATAATTCAGGCTAACAACAGTATATTGGTCAATATTTATAAATTGAGAAGACCTTTTTTTTTTTCCCTTAACACCCACCTCCAGAACCCCTACTGGAATTTAACTCAGTTATATACGAGGTTAATATTTCTCTGGTCCAGAGAACACTCTTTTAATCACTTAGAAATAAGCAGGAGACAGCAAAACTACTCTCCCACATTTAATGCTGGCACACAAATAAACTGCAGACAGAGTGCTTCTGGTTTTAGGAGTGAGCCTTTGCCACTTGGATAAACTCAGGGCAGCTACAGTTGTGAAAGAGCAATACTATACTAGGCTAAAATTCACCAATTGTTATTCTTAATTATGTTTGCATGCATAATTCATAAATATTCTTCATAGGCAAGAGAAGAAAAAAGATAAAATTGAACAAAAGCACAGAATTCTTCACAAAATAACTACAATATAATTAGGCAATATATTTAGCATGCTTATTACCAGTGTGATTTTTAGTTACAAAGCTAAATAATGTCTCCCTTTGGAGGAAGAAAAACATAGAAAAGAAGGGATTGAGTGAAGAAAAAGAAAAATAAAACCCTAGCTTTGCCTTATCCCATGTGGTGAATGTTTCTGTTCTAACAAGCTCCTCCTGCCAAAAAATGTAAGAACAGAAGGTCAAACAAAAGGAAGGCCTGGGCTGTGCTCATCATGTTCACAGGGGCTGCTGAAGTCCCTCCTCAAACAGCTTGAGGGTGCATTTCATCTTCCAGAGCAGGCTTTGTGGAATGGGGGCTTAGCTTGGCATAAGAGCCTTTCCTAGATCCTCAGAACACACCTCTTTTCTGAACACAGAAAGCTATCTACTACAAAAGCTTGGAAATTTTATTTAAACTGCCTCCAGATTCCTCTTGATGTAGGACTGAATCAGCTCCTGACCTCAAAGTCACTATGGTGGTTTCTATATTTTTATCCCTGATACCTCTAAAGAATTAGGCACATGAGTACTGAACATATTTTAATCTTACTACATGGCAACTGTGAGAGGACTTAGAATTTTCATGCAAATTTTAGAACAGATAATGGATTTTTTTTTTTTATTCTAGCAGTCAAGCTGACATGCATACCGGAAAGGGACATTTTGAGAAGGCACAAATGGTTACCATTTATAAAATCTCTGATTTCAAAGTGTTCAAAGACTATTGCATGTACAATAGTTGAAAAAAAAAAATCCTATGCTAATATTAATTCATAATCTATCTGTTTAAGAGATATCCTGCTTTGCATTTCTGTCACTACAGTGTAATCATCTGATACTGTGTATGTACCTTAAACAACCATTAATTATAACCTGTCAGGGATGTTATATTATTTACCTCTAAAATCTTGAGCAAATGTAAATTGGGCCTGAGTCTTCTAGAATTGAAAATAGAATTTAATTCTCTGCCTCAGCTAGAAGTAAATCAGAGCTTTAGGAATGCCCTGCAGGTGTTTTTGAGTTAGCACAGTACTGAATTTACTTAATATGTCATTGGAGCATTTAACTGAAAGCCAACTCAAACAGTGTTCTTCTCCTTCTCCCTAGTCTCAAAAGACCAAATTTTTCAGTTTGTGATAACTCTACAATTAATTTTCAACAGGGAAAAACCAATTTAATCTATCAAGATGACTTTTCCTTAATCACAAACTGCTTGAGACTTCAAACTTCAAATAGCTTTAAAAGCAAAGCCTCAGATAAAATTTTACTTTGAAAAGCAGGAAGAAACTCCACACTCCAGCATATCACACTAATTCAGAAGCTGATCTCTCACTCTTGCTCTTCCCTAGGACTTGTTTTAGGCATGAATTTAATTTTCCAGGGTAGTGCATGTTCCCCATGAGCGTTGTTGTTGAGGGCTGTATCCAAAGGATCCTCTAATGCTAAAGCACATATTCCTTATTCAGCAGAGTTTTCAAAGCAAGGAAAGTCCCTAATCTCAGTAGACACTTCCGAAGATTGTGTTTGAAACAGTAAGTGCTCATTTGCACATCCCTTTGCTGGACTGTGTTCAGAATTCAAATATTCAATGTCTGGAACTTCAGTTTTGGATGCTTTTCATTCAATGTCTCCTGGAGTCTGGGATGGTCATCATGATCTTCATCTTGCAGGAGATCTGTACCTAGATCCTTAGGGAATTAATGGGCTCCCCAGGATGGCCTCTACCCAGTGCTTCCCTCTTTGAGGAGAATGAAAACCAAGGCTTGTTAGAACTGCTTTGAAGCTCTGCTGGGTCACAGTCAGTATTCTTTGTGCAGATTTGGGATTAGCTAGGGAATGACTGTGAATATGATACCATTGAGTCAAATCTGAAGGAGTAAGCAATTGGAGAGTGCTGTAGGTACATGAGCAGATGACTTGGTGCATTGACCTGAGGTTGCCAATACATTTACCTGCTTACCAATACTATTTAATGGCAAAAATACTTTTGTCTGCCTCCAAAACAGGGCTCTGAGCAGTGCTTTAGTTATACAGAAACATTATCACTTGGACAGATTTTCAGGTTTCAGTGCTAGCTCTGAAATAGGAATGCTTAAATGTTCTGGAGTCAAGAAAATAAAAATTTTATTGTACCTACTTGTGGAAGCATTGTAGGCACCTCCACAGAGTAGTGGAGTTGAAAATAATGGTGAAAACAAATGTCACTTGAAAGATATGTAAAGAATGTGTCTGATATCATTCTGTGGAAACAAACTAATATTAATTATCATCTTCTAAAACAATTTTTAAAAAATAACCTAAAAAGAATGTCTGTCATAACTTGCCTCAAAGTATGGCATTGCAGCACTATGCACATCTATTGGTATTAGAGACATTTAAAATCTGCCATAAAACAAGTAATTGAGAACAATGCCCTGCTTCCTTCAGAACTACACAACCAAGAAATTTCTAGAGGTATGAATACTGAACTCTCGTCCATCATGCTTTTAAGTACAAGAAAACCAAACGGTGATAGAAACTCTACTCCTGATTTAATTATTGCAGTACTTTTGACATTTTGCCTGAAAAGTCACCTCTAACAAAATATCTCCACAGACCATTCACTGGATTTATTTGGTTTTGTGTGGTTTGGATTGTTGGTTTTTTTCTGTCTGTTTGGTTGATTTTGGGATTTTTTTTAATCAGTCAGACAAATAGAACTTTTTAGATGAATACCTAATCTTGAGAATGTGTAGAACATAGGTTATACAGGGGAAGTTTAGGAAAGATTTTTAAGTTT
>VWZN01015303.1:30138-40724 GCA_013396955.1 Regulus satrapa | reverse complement strand
AATTTCAACAGCAAAAATTATTTGACTTTGTTCAAATCCCTCCTCCCAAGATTCCATTTAACTGTTTCTAGAATTTCCTTTTCATACTGAAAAGAAAAAATTACCATCTTGAGATAATTTTTTTCCCAGCACTTATACTTTCAAATAGAGAACAGATTGTGCAGAACATTAGATTCTTGCTACAAGTGTGACAAAAAAAGTCTTCAGGGTGGTTATTTGACCTTTTTTTAAAGTTATAACTATCAAAAACTAACCTTTTTGAAATTAAGTATGGAATGTACTATGATGTTTGAACATGTGAATATGACTGAAAACTTTTATAACATGTACTAAATAATAGTATTATTTGAGTATCAAAATAACCATGAACTATCATCCTATCAGGGAAAACTGGGGACATTTGTTCTAATATAGATTTGGTAAAATGGCAAAGAAATGGAAATTATTTTATCAAAGCTAGATAACAGGCACCATAGCACCAGACTAGAATCCATGAAGTTTTCAGATTTCTATCTCTGCTCCTTACAGCAGATTGTTTCATTTTTAACTCTGCCCTTTCTTTGTGTCATTGCAATATTTCATCCCATAGAGTTTCTTATTGTGTGAAGCTCCATGGAGTGCATAAAGAGCAGCAATTTAGCTTTAAAAAAAAGAAAACAAACAAAATTTAATAGAGGATTCTTAAAAGAAATAACCAAATTCTGAAGAATTTAGAACTACAAATATAGAACTTCTATTTTAAAACATGCTACCAGCTGGTATTTTCTTCCAAGCTGAAATGAGAAACATACAAAAGTGTTGGTAAATCTTTTTTCATTCTACAGACTACAGAAATTATTTCTTTTAGTTGTGATCACTTCATAATTTCATCATTTCTGTTTCTCATGGAGGTATTAGGATATTGAAAAGAAAATATCTTATCCTATGAGAACAATTCTCAATGTGGCTCTTTATGTTAGATATTTGTCTGTTTGTAGCCTGGAGTTTCTAGACCAGGAAATTTAGTTTCCCCAATGGTTAGACAGCAACTCATCTGTGATTACATGACACACATTTAATGATTCCTAAAGCACAGAGACAGAATAGATTTGATTTCACAAAATACATGTAAAGCTGAAAACTTAATCAGCAACTGCTAATTCAACTAGTTTGTATTAGCTTGCTGAAAGTGTAAAAGCTTATTGCACAGCAGAGTTAAACAGAATGAAAACAGTCATTTCACTAGCACCGAGCTTTATTCAAGAGAGGATGTGTTCTCACTCTGTGTGTGTGGCAGAGACTTATATTTTCCACAGCACACAACACTTGACAAAGTCAGGAAAGTGGCAACAGACAACACAACAACATGCTGCCTGCCAGGATCTAATGGAGATGCCTCTGGAAAAGCCCAGTCTCACATCTATCCATGCCTCCTGCTTCACTGGTTATGATTCTACTCCACAAATCTGGGAAGCCAGTAGAGCTTTTGGAATCTTGTTACCAAAGTTGTTACCTTTAATTTTTCATTCCTATTTCAAGAACAAATTCTTTGGAAGGACACACTAACATACGTGCATACATGAAGATTAATTTTTTTTACAGATTTTTTGAGTGAATGTATGGGTAACTGGAAGGACAACAGCAATATACCTGAGGATACACTTGGAACTGCTGACATTAGATCACAGCTGAGTAGCAGATATTAGATTAATATAATAGATTTTAAAATAGTAGTTTCAGTTAGCATACAAGCACCATGCTGGAGCAAAAAAATATTGATATCAGGGTTGTCAGTTGTAACCATTAGCTATTAATAACACACAGTAACTACAGTATAATTTCTGTACCTCTAATATCAATGGATAGGTAAATATCTGAAATGGACCAGTAGATCATTTTTTTGTTAACTGATCTACTCAGCATCACTCCAGAAAGGATGTTACTCAGATTAGCTTGTAGTAACAAAATATTAGTTGTTATCGGGAAACCACAGCTGGAAGGCTATCAAAGAAAATCAAGAGCTTGAAACAGAGATACTGACAGTGTGAGTAAAGATCATGATGTAGGCCTTCAAAACATGATACTGGTCAGCCCAAGGCCACAAAAAAAGTGTCACAAGTGTTCAGTTGCTATTCACTGAAGGCATGAACCCTTATTAACTGGCTAAAAAAAAAAAAAAAAAAAAAAAGAAAAAAAAATTAAAACATTAAAAACAAAAAAAAAAAAAAAAAACCAAAAAAAAAAAAAAAACCGAAAAGAAACCATTTTGAGGAAAACAAAGAAGCAAAGAATGAATATGCAGTATACATAAAACAGTGAATATATAATAAAACTCTATGTGGAAATGGGGATCTGTGAATAAAGATGAAGTAAGCAGATGGTCAGCAAACATATAAACAGAGTTTGAAACACACTGAAGAACAAGATGGAAGAAAACCTCCATCAATAAAGGATGGTTATTCCAAATGAGCCAGGATGTTGACAACTCACCATGCTTGCATTTCTTCTTCCTGGGGAAGACTAGTGCCTTTGAACTTAGCATGCTAGGCAGGCTCCAGGGGTGAGCCTAACACAGGGAAGAGGGTTGATACTAAAGTGTTTGTCTTTATCAGTTTCAGTTCTGTCATTATAAGCTGTTATAGTAATTAATTGTGACTGAGTTAATAATATCTCCTTCACTTTAATTAATCTAACAATAAATCCTCAGTTCTGTATATAAGGTGTATTCCTTAACCCACATAAATTACATGAAGTCTTTGCTCTTGTATCCTGCCCTTGAGCTCATTTGTATTTAGATGCAGCACTGCAATGCCAAAATAGCAGAACATCTGAAAGAACACACAATTTCATTCACATTTTAGCATTTATTCTGAGTATTCTTGCTTTAGCTCATTTAAATAAATCACTTGAAAAATAATTTTAATTCTCAAACTGAGAATTAGTTTAGGCTCTCTAACTATAAATAAAATTTACATACCCGTCACATATTTATTTCCCAATATTGAAGGCTTTTCTAAAAGCTTGATGTGGCATTCTTTGCTTCACATTATCATGTGGACATTTTTAATGTCCTTCTTATATGCTGTCAGGTTGGGAAGCTTAGCTGTGGCTTGTGATCATTTCATCCATACAAATAAAGCATTGTTTTTACAATATGCATTTTAATATTATGAATTTCAGAAACTCAGTCAGGGTCTAACTCAGGAGATAACCAGACTCATTTAAGGCTATTAAAAATTGATAGGTAGAAATAAAAATTCTGTTTAAAAATCATTCATCACAAAATATCTAATATACTATTTTGATAATAAAATTTTTAAAACTGTGAAATTTATTTAAAAGTAATAGCTTGACATATTTATTGTAAATTAAAAATCCCTGACAACTGTACACCAATATCACAAAAATCTGGTAAGCCAGCACAGGTCTGTAGAGGTCATTTTGCACTGCTGATTTATATGTGTGATGTCAATGACTATCTCCTCTTCCAAAAGTACTGGGTACATTTTGGGCGCAGGAAATGCAGACCATTTCTAAAAATAACCAATGAGGTAGTTTTGTATGGCTTAATAAAAAAACAAAATACAAACAAGTAGATAAATAAAATCACACTATGAAACTGAAAGAAAATGAAACCTTGTAAAAGAGAACAACACCCACCTGGCTACTACCTCCTTTCAGGGAGTTGCAGAATGTGATAAGGTCTCTCCTGCATCTCCTTTTCTTCAGGCTGAGGAACTCCCCCAGCTGCTCCTCATCAGACTCGTGCTCCAGCCCCTTCTCTAGCTTAATTTCCCTTTTTGGGGCACAATATGTTTTATTTGAGGATTTTTGCAAGAAAAGAAAGAAGTGTATCCACAGAACCATTTGCCATCTACTTATATTTTGTAATTCTATATTCTCAAAACCTTTTTGAAAATTCTGGTCATTCACTTTGAATAGATGCCTAAAAATGAGCTGCACCCAGGGCTAGGCTTCTAGCTAAGATATCTCTCAGATGAGTGCCTGAATATTAACAGTAGCCTGTAGTTTCATTAACATTTAGTAAGCTTATTATTAACTTCTATAAAATGAAAGATCTCCAGAAAATAATATTTTGAGCAACCCTGTAGTTTGGTTTGAATCACAATGGATGAAAAACATAAGAACAGAATAGTGATCCTTTGAGTCACCATTCCGTCCTGTGCAGCAATTCTGGCAATGGAGCTATAGACTTTACATAGGCCATGTTAGCTGTTGTCCTTTCTCCCCATCTCTGTCTTCATAACTTCTAAGCAGGATGGAATGTGAGTGTTTAGCACTCAGTGTCAGAGGGGCTGGAGACAGCTGTTTATTCAAATCAAAAATGCATTATTTTTGCAGGAAAACGTGAACATACTGGCTGTACAAACATTCATTTGAGATGAATACAAAGGAAGAAATGAGCAGCACACTGTTTTCTATAGCGTTCTTATAAGACTGAACTAATAAGATGACAGAAGAGAGGACAACAATGAGAATTTCACAGACTACAGGACACATGCTGTGCACAGTTCTATAGGAAATCAGAGCTATAATTTACAGTTTAAGCACCAAACTCTTTATTTTGCCTCTGCCAGCTGAATGGCACACACACAAATCTGTTCTAGTCCATATTTCTTCGTATAAATTGGGTGGGTATTTTTATCTATATGGCACTTTACATCACTGTAAAGTGAACCACTGGTGAGTGTCTCAGGCCTCTTCTGGTTTCATTATGTATGAAAGGCAGATTGAATCCTAGTATACAAATTACTGATTGAAATATTAAACTAAGAGTCTGATTTCATTATGCAAACTTGACACAAATGAGAACAATGTCATGGATTAAATTAACAAGTAAATAACTTTAAAGGGATAATAGGTGTTTCCATCACCCTCAAAGCACTTGAGATTAAAACAAACACCAGGTTTTACATCTGTTTTTCTCCCTGTTCTTAGGTAGTCTGATCTGAAGAAACTAACATTTGGTGCTGTTTTTTTAATGATAGAGGGCAAACAGACACCCATCAAGTTTCCAGTTTTACAGAGGCAAATTACAGCTGCAGTCCCTGTCTTAGAATTATATACTGGGACTTACTGTGCCTTACTGAACAGCTTAAAGAAGCAAATAATTCTCCATTCCTTTGGCACCTACCATCAAATTTGTGTTTGTTCACAGATGGCTTTATGAAATAAACAGAAATGCAGCCATACAACACTTATATGCCACAACCCATTTGGACTGGCAGAGGGAGAGGAACTGGGACCACAAACCTGCTCTCCCTAAAGAGTGTAACACAGAAAACAGTGGGCACTAGGGAAAGCTTCATAAAATTTCACAAATCTTCAGTGTAAGAGACCCACACACATTTTATATTTATTATTGGATAGATATCCAAGCTCTGTTTGCACACCTGTGACAATCACACCACTAGATTTTCAGTAAAACATGGAGAATTAAGTTATTTTTCTCACTCTGGTTTTGATTTTTTTTCCAAGTTGAAGAGCTGGTTTTCTTTAAAGAATGTCTTTGAACAAGTATAGGTCTTCCTACATTAATTTTACTTTATTTCCACAATACCAATTTAAAATCAAATTTTCAGTATGTTAAAGCTAGTATTAAACCTTGTGTATCTAGCTAAAGAAGAAACAGCAAATGAATGCAGCATTCCAGAGAGAAAATGCAAGATCTCTTTTGAAGATGTGATTTATAATTCATTTCTGCAGTATCGTTGTTTCTATCTCTTCAGATATTTCAGCTTTTAAAGAAGTTGTCATACCTTAACAGTAGCTATTTCCTTCTTAAAAACAAAGCAAAACAAAACAAAACAAAACAAAAAACAGAACAAAACAAAAAACCAACCAACCAACCAACCAACCAAAAAAAAAAAAAAAAAAAAAAAAAAGCAAGGTTGCCGTTAGATTAAAAGACAAAATTTTGATTTAAAAGTTTCTTGTTTCTGTTTAATTTTCGGCCGTGTTACAGATGTAGCCTCTGAGGCTCTCCCCGCTCCTGCTGGCGCCCAGCCCATCCAAAGAGCTCTGCTGCCCTCTCAAGGCAGCGCCGCCCGCGCCCGGCCGGGACGCGCTGATGCTTCGGGCACCCTCTCGTCACAGAGGCCAATTAAGCTCCCTGTGCAGCCCTCCAAATGCCACTTCGGTCCTTGTGCCACCGCAGAATCTGTGTGCAGGTTACGGTGGCGAACAGCGCGTTTAGTACTTCCAGCGTTACTGGGCTGCCTGGGTAATCCTCAAAATGACAAATCACTGTCTGCACGATTAATTTTCTTTCTGTCAAGCCTGGAAAGATGAGAGATTTTGTGGACATCGTGAAACGTGTCAGGGAAATGCCAGCTGTCCCCATAACATCTCAGTGCTAACAATGGAGGGAGATTGATGATTCGTACACAGTGCTGTTTTTCATAATTTTAACAAATCTGAATTCCTCAGCAGACAAAGTAATGGAATCTGCCAGTCAGCAGGAAAATGCTCAGAGCAGCAACAGATATTTAAATAATCAATATTGTAACACTTGAAGGTGGTTGCAATAAGCTAAAGGAACCTAAATTTTCACACAATAAAAGACATATTCCTTGTTCTCATTCCTCATAATGGCTGTACTAAAGACAATCACAGAGACAAACTCTTAAAGAAACAAAGAAATGTTTTTCTTCCACAAAGGGAAGTACTTCTTCTTGGCAGCCATTATGATCTGATATATATTAGAATTTGATATATACATGCCACATATTTAAAGCAATGCTCAGAGAATTAAGCAGCACCCTTCAATTAGGTATGCTGACATTAATGACTGACTGTTACATGAATTGCAAGGATATTCCTTCAACATTTCTAAAGGCTTATATGTATCACAGTGCACACTGATCTCTGATTATTTAGGATTACTTTCTAAACCTGAGAAAGATCTTCCAGGTCATGAAATAATAACAGCAGTATCTCCCATACTTCACCTTATAAACTTACCAAGGTGCTGTTTGATAGAATTCTTAAGATAAATCAATGAGCTCTATGGATAAATATATCTAAAAGAAAGAAGTATTGTATCAAAAAAAAGAAAGCATGGTGCTTCAGAAAGAGCAGTCTATGGTCCTTTTTTGTCTGGGGAGCCACTCTCAGAAATCAGTCGTTTCTGGCTTACAACATAGTGGGCCTGGAAGTGCCCTCAGAGTACTCTTCTTGAACCTCCTGGACAGAGGGATCTCAATTTTTTTTAGACATAATAGTTGTTTTTTTCAGGATTTACAGATTCCCATGGATAACTTAGATTTCTCTGAGGTTTTGTTGTTGTTTTCTTGGTGGGTTGTTTGTTTGTTTGTTTTTGTTTTGTTTTGTTTTATTTTAACAAAATTTGCTTACGGAAAGCACGGCTATTTTTATGAGTGNAGAAAGCACTGCTATTTTTATGAGTGATGCATTTTCTGTATTTTATTGATTTCCCCATATTGTGAAGAAGCTTATGCAGAGTGCTCTTTGATGTAATTAATTTAGATTTCAGTAAAGCTTTTGATACTGTCTCTCCTAGGATCCTTCTGGACAAAATTTACAGCCACAGCTGAATAAACACATAATGGGATGGGTGAGCAACTGGCTCATGAGTGGGGCACAAAGGGTTACAGTGAATCAGGGGATATAAGATGGTGATCTGCTATTAGTGGGGTTCTGCAGGGCTCCATCCCTGTCCCTGTGCTCTTCAACATCTTCCAAAATTAGTTGGATGCAGGATTGGAAGGGATACTAAGGAAGTTCACAGCTGATATAAAACTAGGAGGAGCTGTTGACTCTATCAAAGGCAGGGGAACCCTGCAGAGAGACTTTGACAAGGTAGAGGTCTGGGCAATCACTTTCAACAAGGGAAAGTGATGGGATCTGCATATGAGATGGAGCAACCCTGGATGTATGGACAGACTGGGGAATGATGGAGAATGAGAGACTGTAGAGCAGTGCTGCAGGAAGGGACCTAGGGGCCCCTGGTCAACACAAGCTGAACAGGAGTCAGGAGTGTCCTGCAGCCAGATTCATCAGTTGTGTCAGGGGGCATCAGGCCCAGCATCGCCAGCCGGGCAAGGGAGGGGATTGTCCTGTTCTGCTCTACACCAGGGCGGCATCACCTCAAGTCCTGTGGGCGGTTTTGGCCACTGCAGTATAAAAAAGACATTAAGCGATTAGAGAATGTCCAAAGGAGGGCCTAGAGAATGGGGAAAAGCCTTGAGGGGAAGCTGAGGGCACTTGTTCTATTCAATCTGGAGTACAGGAGGCTGAGGGGAGACATCATTGCTGTTACATTTTCTTCTTGAGGGGAAGAGGAGGGGCAGGCATTGAACTCTCTCCATGGTGCCCAGTGACAGAACCCAAGAGAATGGCCTGAAGTTGTGTCATGAAGGTTTAGGTTGGGTCAGGAAAATGGTCTTCACTCAGACAGGAGTGGGGCACTGTAACAGGCTCCCCAAGGAAATGGTTACAGCACCAGTCAGCCAGAGTTCCAAGGGTTTGAGCAGTGCTCTCAATGGTGGGACTCTTGGGGATGGTGCTGTGATGGGCCAGGAGCTGAACTTGATGATCCTGGTGGGTTCCTTCCAATTCAGCATAATCTGTGATTTTGCAATTCTCTCATTCTTTGTTTTTCTCTCTTTTCACTTTTCCTTGTTCTTATTCTTTGCTATAATGAATCTGAATAAAAATTTTATTCTTATAAATAAGGGTTCAGTTAGTCAATGAAACAGAAACTGAGCATGTTCTTTTGACTTATGTGTTTTCTGAAAGTAGTGTATTGTGTTTCATCCTCACAGAGATGAATTCTGAACATTTTCCATACAGTAAAGGCCACACAAAATTGCAGACTTCAGTATTGAAAAGAACTAGCCCTATCACAAAAATTGCTTTTATCTTCACACTTTTTCACACATTGCCTCAGAATGATGGAAATTATTAAAGAGAGATGCAGAGGAAACAGACTTTTCCTCTGAGCTACACACTGAAGAGTTCAGATGCCCCAGAAAATAAAGTGCCCCAGCTTTCCTCAAGAGAGAATGAGAGCAGGATTAAAACTCAAGTAGTCCTCTATTCTGTGAAATGGTGACATATTACTTTGAATTTCAATAAATATTTTCAAATTAAGAGTTTTGATTCTGGTCTTTAATTATCAGCTTCTGGGTGTTACCAAAGGAAAGAGGTGTGCTACATGTACCTTTGGTCTAATTATTGAGTAGCTTTTTTATTTTTATGGAAGAAATAAGAGTAATGAAAAATACCAAAAGGGAAATCTTTGGAAGGAGAAAAACTTTGAAGGCACCAGCTACAAAAAATCCATATGACAGCTACAAATAAAACATATGAATATTGTTGATGTTTTTAAACCCTTCAGCTAGGATTTGCTTTGAGATTAAGATATTTGAAATTCAATGTTAGTTTTTAGGTGGTTATATGTGTTCCGTAGATCTTAATATCATGGTTACATCTAATACAAGGATGGGTTGCCTTGTTTAATTATTTTTCAAATGTTTTCTTATTTCTTTTGTGTTTTAATTCACTTTAATTCATCTTTATTTTTTTCTCTTATCACTTTCTTTTTTATTTTACTTTCTATCATTTGTCAGTGTTTTTTTGTTTGTTTGTTTGTTTGTTTGTTTTGTTTTTTTGGTTTTTTTTTATCCCTCCTACATTATCAACCAGGTGTTCCATGTCATATGCCACCATACCCTATTATATTAGGTCTTTCATTGTACATCAAACCATGTGTGTAATGAAGCCATGAATACACAAAGAAGAGTAAACTCCTTTTTTCATGACTTTTAAAAAAGAATTCAGATTAACAGGATATTTATACATTTCTTCACATATTTTGCTTTTTTAATCTGTCCATGCTTTTTCTCTACATAGAATTTTCCATCATCTAATCCTCTTTTAATTTTCATGTTCATCATTGTCACCCAAAAGTTCTTTCTAAAAATTAGGAAACTTTGCTGTTATTTCTGTGGGGATATATGCAGCCATAAAACCACATAACACTAACATATTCCCTAGATATATCAGAAAAGCAGAGTTTGAATCCCATCTTTCTGCCTTCTCACCCACAGAGAAAGCTGGAAGTCAGTGTTCTCAAACTCAGGAAAAGCAGGCACAACTTAAATCAGAAAAAAAATCAGCTGGAAAATATGCAGTAAAAATTGAAACAATTTTCTGTAGTACCAGGAAAAAACTCAAGAGATAGAAGCATCCCTTAAGTTCATTTTTTCCCTGCTGCAGTCACCCCAGCTACAGACCAAGACCAACTTGTCTGAGCTGATAAGATCTGACAAGATCACTGCTTGTTGTGGAATAGCTTCAGGCTACCATTTTTTTGTTGTTGTTGCTGTACTTATAAAGTCTTGGAGAATGGTATAATACCAGTAGGAAACAAAATCCAGTTCCTCTACTTTACGCTGCATACTTGTTGAGCTGGTTTCAATGGCAGAATTAAATTCAATTTACTATAATATTTAGAAGTTAAATTAAAATATATGATATTTTAACTGTGGAGCTGTGTATTTGCTATTTGCTCACTAGATTTTCTGATGGGGTACAAAGCTGTATCTTGACAGAAGAAAAAA
>VWZN01015303.1:13247-25112 GCA_013396955.1 Regulus satrapa | reverse complement strand
AAAAAAAAAAAAAAGCCACTGAAGTGTGGATATGAAAAGTATGAAGCAAGATCATATTTTAAAAATGTGACAAGTTTTAGGAAGACAACTTCTATGAAGTAATGAAATTCTAGGATTTCAGGAGGTAGCCCCCTCATGAGGGGAAATACCTTCACAAATAATCTTTTAATCTGAATGTATTTAAAATCCAGTATTAAACTGGCCCCAGTAGGAGAGACATGAAATTGTCATATTTCCCACAAATCGATGGGAGTTTGCTACTACCTTGGAGTGAGACTGCTATAAAGACACACTCCTGGCTTATGGTTGGGATCTGCCACACAGAACTCTGGCTGTGGAAAACTAAAGCACTCCTCACTCCAGTTTTAAGATGTCACACAATTCTCCCAGCTGTGGTAGAAACGTAATAAGGTTGGTGATACATTTCCTCCCAGATAATTTGTATCTATTGGAAAATTAACATATATCTAATCACATATGCAGTGGGAAATGGAAGTGAAACAGACATTAATCTAGTCATAGTTCATTGACCCTCTAAATCAAATTCAGGCATGTAGCCTCATTTGTGAAAGACAGAGGAAAAATACTTGAAAATCTTATTTTAAATATTATTTTACTTGTTCAAGAAGGCTAATTGTGCATTCAAGACACTAGGGTATAACTTTCTTTAAAACAAAGCAAAATTGGTATTTTGGTTTAATCACATAATTAATAAACACAGTTTTATTACAGTCTACTGAAAAAACACAGAAGAGCTGCTGTATTTTTACCACAGTTGCCTGCTATGAACACAGTGACATATGGAATGGGATGTTTTTCTCTTGAACCAAAGCCAATTTAATTAGAAAAAAACCAAACCACACTAAACCAAAGCAAACCAAAAATACAACCAGGGGAAAATANAGAAAGAGAGAGAAACACACTTGAAGAATTTCAAAGAAATGCTTTGACTCCATTCTTACAAGTCACCCATTTAGAAGCTGACAGAGCATTCATACCTTGTGCAGTTAGCCCATGCTGGCTCCCATTGAAATGGAGAAGCAGGGGGCTGGGCAATTCCTACCAAAATCAACCATAGCTGACTTCCAGCTGTTTACTCCTACTATTAAGACTTGCTTTTTAGATAAGGTGTAGAAAATACTGATAATCTTTGTAACCTCACCCTTTGTGAAAATCCTCCAAGACTTGCTGAAACATGTTGTTTGATTAATGCAGAACTGAATAACTTCCCTGAAATATTCACATTTAGATAAAAAAGGAAAAAAGAAACAAAGCGAGGTGATGGTATGCATCAGGATTTCAACCTGGATTTAAAATTTTTGCAAAGGATTTTTTGTGTGACCTTAGGGCTTACAGTAATTGCCCATATGCTGGCTATTATCCTGTAGTGAAGTGTAGAATCTTCTCTCCCCAAGTATCTCAGACTAGCTCATACTTTCCATGCATCATCTGACAACATAAATCACCAATATGTCTTATCCTGTTTATAACTGTATACTCCAATATGTCACCCTAGCTTCTCCAGAACCCTGCTGAGCTGCCTATTAACTCCACAGCAGTCTACATTTCTACCAGCTGACGTGTGAAGAGCTGCAAAGGCTTGTGGCTACCAAGACATTGGAAGTGCTAATTTGCACTTACCAAGCTTCCAGAAAGGCTTTCAGGAGATGTATTCTTCACAAAAAATGTTTAGATCTGTAAGTGATCTGAGACCATGCTTACACTACTAAATCAAACACTACCAAATCAAATGTTGTGTATTAGACAATCACAGACAAACCTTTTTGAGACTGACTAGTGTTAGTGTCCCTTTATTTCTAGCTGCTAGAGGAATAAAATACTTTCAAAAATGTAGTAAGGATTGTTACCTAAACATAGCTCTGTCTAGTTTGTAGCAAATAAGCAGATTTTTACTAGTCACCAGTATTATCAATATTCTGTGATTGAGCTTGTTATCTTGTTGATACCTCTTCATCTTGCATACAATCTAAGTAGATGACAATTATATTTCCTTCTCTATAGGATAAAGTCAATGGTAACCCCAAGTGTGCAATCCTGGCTTTACTGTTGCAGGGCTAACAATATTATTTCTTCCCACAGCACTGCTCCTGAAGTGGACCATGTTTACACAGCACCAGGAGTAACACCAAGACCCCCTCTACAGGTGAGGACAAAAGGCAGAGATGAATGAAAAATGAAGTGGATCTTAGAGAAAAGTGAGATAGAACTTTAGGGAAATTTGACTTTGATGGGAAGTAATTGGGGCTGAAGCTAATGAGCTGGATTGGGAGGATTCAATAGGCAAGAGAGTACAAAGCAATATATAGTACTGTACTTGAAACTGCAGATTTAATGACCTAGTCACACATTGAACTGTTGCATTCTTAGGTATAAACTGACAGTAGGAATTTAAGATTTGCATATATTGAACAAGACACGGCGATATAGCTAATTTCCATTCGTAAATTGGGAGAAGACAGGTGACTTTCATCCCCCAGTGACATAAGTTTGGGAAAGCTGGATGTTATGGTTTCTGTGTTTTTTTAACCCCATGCTAATAATTAGCCATATCTAAAAACAAAACCCTCTAATCAAAAAATCTGATTGAAATATTCTTGTACCTGACTGACTTTACATACTTTCAGCTTCTTTTTCTCCTGATTTTCTTCTGCTTAAGTTATGTAGTTCCTGGCTTTGCTCATTGAATCTTATTTTTAGTGACAAGTTCTGAGGAAAACAGAGATACTTAATACCTTTTCTGCCTCAGACTTTAATATTAAGATCAATTGTTCTGTAAGTACCCAACCCCCTGAGCTAAAGACAGGGATGGGGGGGAGAATTAAGCCCCCACAGAAGGAATGGTCAGCAATCAGCTGCATTGCTTAGACACACAGGTCTATGGGGCTGGATTGGATCCACCCAAGGATATTGAGAGAGCTGCTGAAACTGTTCACCAAGGCCCTTTCCATAATTTATCATTGGTGATAGGAAAAAAATTTCTTCATAGAAGCAGCATTGGTACAGGCTGCTCAGGTAAATGGTTGAGTTACCATCCCTGGAGGTATTTAAAAGTCATATAAATGTGGCACTTAGGGGCATAGTTTACTGAAGGACTTGGTTAACATTTGGACTCACTGATCTTATAGGTCTTTTTCACACTAAATCTATCTAACATCTAAAAATATCCCTCTTCAAAGTGTGTTGTTGTTTAACCCCAGCCAGTAACCAAGTGCCATGCAGACATTCACTTCCCTATCATTTGAATCAGGGAAAAAATCTTAAGCATAAAAGCTAAAACATTAGTGTTCAGGTAGAGTTTCTTGAAGAATACAAAAGACATGCACTCAAACAAAGGAGAACAAAAAAACCCAAAAAAAAACCCCAAAAAACCTTTCACTTCTTCCCAAAAGCAGATAGGTGTTCAGCCATCACCACAAAAGTAAGACCCCATCATCACACACTACAATTACTCAATACCACAAGCACCACCACACCATTTCCACCTCTCTCCTCCTTCCTCCAACTTCATATAATGAGCATGATGTCATACAGTCCTTTTGATCAGTTTGGATAACCTGTCTCAGCTGTGTGTTCTCCCAACCTCCTTTGACCCTCCAGGCTCCTCATCAGTGTAAGAGTGTGAAAAGCAGAAAAGGCCTTGGCTCTGTGTAAGTCCTGCTCAGCAATAACAAAAACATCTTTATATTATCAACACCATTTCCAGTATAAATCTAAAAGACAGTCCCATACTATTCACTGCAAAGAAAATTAGCTCTACTGCAGTCAAAACCAGCAAAAAGTGTTGAATGGTAGTCTAAATGGGGTGAACTCTCTTACAAATTTATAGCTGTAGACTATGTATTTCAGTATATATTGTTGTGAATGTTGCCAAATTCAAGTGCATTTAGATTGTCAATTATATTTCAACTCCTAAATTCCTATGTATTTCAATAATAAATGAATAACATAAAGGACATTTATGTGACAAGGCAGGTCCTTCTAGGTTGCTTTAGATGGAGGTAATACTGTTAATGAGAAGTAACACCATCTTTCATCTGATTCAATTGAAATTAATCAAAGGAATCAAAACACATGAAATTAACAAGAAAAAAAAAATCAGTGAGCAACTCTCTCATGGAATTCCTTGAGTCACTATGATGAAGCATGACTTCTACTGAGGTATATGCTCCACAGACTGAGTGCTTAATAGTCATAATTCTTCAAGAAAGAAAATAATTTTTCTGCATTCCAGATAAGTGCTTTAAAGTATCTTAATAGTTATTCTTATTTTGCCACTTTTTTGAAAGTGGTCTGTAAATCCTTTTTCACATTGGAGATTAGTCTATATCTTGATGTTAAGACACAGAAGACAGAAGAGTGTCTGTGAAGGTCATTGAATCCAGTTTTTCCATGCTGTGTAAGAATTCTGACTTCCAGGCTAGTAAGATGAGGGAAGAATGCAGCATTCATTTTTTTCCTATCTGTGTTTTTACTGTAAGCAGTTATGTTTGCTTTGTTTTGTAAAGACCAAGCCATCTGGTAGGTATGATCAGATGCATGGGGTCCCTCAGGGGAAGCAGATGAAGGAATGCATAGTTTGTGAATCTTGATAGGGCTTATATATAATACAGCTCTGAAACCTCTCAACTTTGATGAGATGAGACAAGTTTCAGGTCCTACTCAGACTTAGAAATTTAGGCAAATAGAGAATGGTAATAATGAAAAATTTGTTGAGTACTTAATGGCTTTAGATATGGAATGTTCAGTCTATGGGGTCCTTATAAAATGTAATAGATAGGATAGAGGAATGAGATATTAACTCGTCAAACTTACATGAACAGTAAATTTTAAACAAAATTACAACTGCAAAAAAAAATTTCAAGATGTGATAAATGTTTGGATAAGATTAATGTAATTTTTTTTATGGTTTGTATCATTGGATCAATGTATAAAACAAATTCTGGAAACATAAATCTGTAAAGTGTGTATGGTTTTTAAGGCACTGATATTAATGGTAGCATTTAGAGAAACTAAGGTGGTTTTAAATGCTCTTGCAGTGCACATTGGATAGAATTAAGCTAATAAAATGTAGATTGTGCTATTTAATTAAAGATGGGTTTTCTAATTATTCACCCTTTTGAAAAGTAATTTATTTGTTTTGAATAAAAATAAAATACAGGTAAGGGTAATTTTTAAATAAAATATTGTCCTTCTGTTCCTAAACATGTCATGCATTTTGCAAAAACAAGCACTATTTTTACTTTCATTGGGTTTTGATTTTGTTGGTTTATTTTCTTTTTCTTGTTCTCTTTGTATCTAGGAAATTTCTGTGAAATTAGATTTACAAGTCAATAAAATTATAGGTTTTGCATGAAGAGTGCGGCAACATTACTGCTGCCTGAAAGTTTCTAGACAAATCATGTTAAAATCTAGATTTCCAAAACAAATGAAAGGTTTTAAATATTAAAAAGTATTTGTAGTCAATTATACATTTTATTTTACATGATACATTTTTTACTTTATAGCATTTGCCATTAAATTTAGAATACTTTTTGTGATTTTTTTCTATTGATTTTCCAATTTTAAATTTATTTTTTTTATCAGTATGAAGATATAAAATAAATATTTAGTACATGGAATTAATTTTGTTAGCCAATAATTTTTTGCCACTGTAAGCACATCTCCTGTGCATAAGGAGTGGGTTAATACTAGATGCGAGGCAGTTGCCATTCTGGTTATAGTTGCATGCCTGATTTATCTGGGAAAATCTCCTATTCTGTTATTTAATTCTTATTATGGGTCTTCTCACCCAGTGGGAGCCTGTTTAGGTTGGTCTTCATGTCATGTTGCCCCTGAGATAAAAGCTCCTAGTTCCAGGCAGTGTTCATCCTTCTAAGGAGGTCATAGTGCAGTCAGAACCCTGCCTTTCACACCCTCCACTGTTATAGCTCATCAGTTATATCAGCTGAATATCAAGGTTAGTGTTCTCTACCTAGGGCTGCCACCTGTAGTACCTGTCCTCTCTGCTTCCACACAATATTTGCATTTTTCTTAGAATGATTATCTGTTAATTAGCACAAGAGATTGTACTGTACAGCTGCACAAAGATAAACAAGAACAAAAAATAATTTAGGTGTCAGTGACTTGACTGACAAATGTCATATCATAGCCAAAGGTTATCATAGCCAAAACAAGTTAAAAACAGCTTCAGGCAAAAGAAGCTGAGGCGAGATGTAGGACCTGCATTGCAAGGTCAAGGAAAAGGCCTTTTCTTAGTAATGTCAGACAAGGAAGTAATAGCTTTATTCCCTTTCTTTGAGTGAATTCTTCCTGTGACAGCAAATAAGTAAGAAGAAACTAATTTATTACTGCTTGCTTACTTGCCACCCACTAAAAGAAAAGATCAGATTCAATGACTTATGAAGAACCTGGAGGTACACAAGTCCATGGGAGCTGATGAGATACATTGTAGGATTGAGCGCACCTTCTGCAAGTTTGAAAACACCACCAAGTTGAGAGGCTGGGTGGAAGTGGTGCCATCCAGAGAGACCTTGACAGGCTTGTGAGGTGGGCCTATGTGAATTTCATGAAGTTTGACAAGGACTGTATTTGTGGTTAGGATTACCCTGACCCAGGGCACTTGCGCTTGTCCTGGGCTGCAGGTGCACATGGTAGAGAATGGATTTAGAACAGCCCTGAGGAAAAGGACTTGGGGATGCTGGTTGGCTGGAAGCTTGCCTTGACCCAAGAATGTGCACTTGCAAGCCAGAAAGCCAAATGTATCCTGAGCTGCATCAAAAGAAGAAGGTCAAGGGAGGTAATTCTTCCTCCCCTGCTCTGCTCTCATGAGACCACACCTGGAGTGATACATCCACTTTTGCAGCCCCCAAACACAAAAAGGACATAGACTTTTTTCAACAAGTCCAGAGGAGGCTCATAAAGATGGTCAGAGGACTGGAGCACCTCTCCTAGGAAGATGGGCTAAGAGAGTTAGAACTGTTTTCCTGTAAAAGAGAATGCCCTAGGGAGACTATATCCTCCTTCTGGTACCTGCAGGAGAGCTACAAGAAGCCTGGAGAGGAGCATTTTACAGAGGCATATAGTGATAGGGAGAAGGGATTGGAATAAGGGAATTTTTTTTTTTTACTGAAAAAGGGTAGGTTTAGATCAAAAATAAAGAAGTTCCTTACTGTAAGGGTGGTCAGGCACTGCAGCAGGTTGCCCAATGTTGTGGGTTCTCCCTAGAAGTGTTCAAGGCCAAGCTGAATGGCCTTGAACAACCTGGTGTAGTGGAAGGTGTCCCTGCCAATGGCAAGGGAAGGTAATGGAAATAAATGACTTTTAAAATCCCTTTTAACACAGACCATTCTGTGATTTTATGATTCTGAGCATTGTTCAAACCTATATATGCAAAATCCCCCTAAGAATTATTAATAACATTTAGACCAACATTTTTAAATTTGCAATTAAAAATACATATGAACAAATATATACATCTATTCATACGGAAGCCTTTCACATTGTCCTAGAAATAAAAAATATGAATTTGGAACTTTCAAACCTTACATATTTCTGCATGCATTCAGTAACATATATAAGCACCTGAATAGCCTTATTGTATATACAGTTCCCTTGAGTTAAGTCCATCATTTATAGAATATGTTCCAGTGATCTTTTGACACTTCACACAAAGTTAAGAATCAGGTGTAAACTTTTGAACAGAAATAAACTTATTCTAAAATTATAAATGTAATCTGCAAATATTATGATGTATGATAGCAAAAATAGCACCTCTTTCACATCTATTTTCATGTTTCCTAAATTCCAGAAAAGTCTACTATTATGCTTGTCACTCTGACGACTTCAATATTTTCTTGAAATACAAACATTTCTTTGATAAAAAATTATATGAAAGAGGAATAATAATTTGATGACTTAACTTGAAATACATAACAAAAACTTACAGTGTAGAGTTAGCACTATGCTCAGCAGAGATTAAAAGGTAGAGGATGTTTCACAGCAAGGAATATTCTGCTGTGTATCTGAAAGGTTACAAATGTGATTAACTGTGGCAGGTCTCATGTGCTCCACTCATTAATCTCACACCTGGTAATGCATTAGGGATGGCAGGAGTAAACATGATGAAAAAGTGCCATTTCATAATGCCATACAACATTAAGACAAGAAAATTAAACTGGGGTTTGGAAAATTTGAAGAATGATTATTAATATCAGTAATAGTTGTTGTTGATACTGCTGTTGTGACTAGTATTAGCATTGTGATGATGATGATGACGATGATGATGACCACCTTGCTGCAGCTAGGTTTAGATTCAAAGTCTAAATATTTATTAATATTTAGGATAAAATCCTCAAAAGTCTTTCTAATGGCATCTTGCTGGTTACTGGTATCCATATGTACCCAACATATGTGCTCTGGGAAAAGATCACTTACTAAACATTATGGCATATGTCACCCTGGCACAGAGGGCATTGCTTACCAAACTCTTTAAATACAATCTCTCTCATTTGTGTACTAAACATGATTAGGTGAAATGTTATAAAATAAAGCAAAAAAGAGGTTAATTTACCACATCCTAAATAGATTTTACCAAATATATACTTAAAATGTGACATAATTTTAACAACATTCTACTTCATTTTGACCTGAGTAAGAATTTGCTGACTCTAGTATGTTTCCAAATTCCAAATAAACACAGTGATTCTTCACTGTCTAGGAGGCAAAGGGGCTATACTGATATCAAACACCACACATACACACTACCTATCCCATCAGATAGCTTTTTTACAGAATAATGCAGCACCATCTGGGATGTTTGGAATAAACTGAGTATTGTTGTAAAAGTTAAGAAATAATTGATTGCACAGTAGAATTTTCTAAAAAGATGTTTTACTTCATTTTTTTTTAAAGGATTACCACTTTCACTTTTATTGTTTCAGATTTACATCACATCTCTGCTCTAGAGATGTGACTTCTTTTCTCCTAGGGCATGTTCTTCTCTTCTTACCTCTTTAATCTCAGTTTGCTACAGTTTTACCTTTAAGCAATTCTTTCTTCACACTGGAGTGTCTTGTCTTTCTGGTCATTAGCCATCTTTCTCTCTCTTCAGTAATAAATGGACAGTACCAGTATAGCATTAATATCTTAAGCATTGCTCAAATATTTAAGAGAATAGTGTTATTAACTCATCAATTTCTTCTTGGATGAAAGATTGATGGCATATTTAATGATAAGAAAGAAAGACTCTCTAATTTCTAAAGAAATGTTTCGCTAGACCGCTTGTTCTCCCACAGTTTGAGCTGTTTCACTAAAGCCATGGTTTGCCTTTGCTGCCCCACCTGGAGGGAGGGTAACTCATTTGCAGGTGGGCTATTAGTGGACTTACACCATCAGTGTTGGCATCCTGACAAAACTTGTTTGGTTTCATTATATCTACAAAGACACAATAAACTACATACGTAGATTTCAAGCATTATAAAACCCTTTTCAGTAATTCTGCTTGTCAAAGATAATTAAAAAATTGTGCCCTTGGTGAGAGGGGTGCTTTTATTTTTCAGATATATTTAAGCTATTATCTAACAGCTTGCAAAAAATGCATCTAACTTTCCATTTGTGATTCGTTATTTCATCATGTAGACTCATCTCATCTGTTGGGTAGTGAAAGTAATTTAATTTCATTAATTTTCTTCATGCATTGATCATTTGTATTTTCTCAAACTTTGCTCTACTGTTATCTCCTATACCTGAGAAATGCCTGAAGTCTCATGGGATGAAATAGCCTAAAACAGAAGACGAGATTATGATTAGCAGTAGAAACCAGCCAATTTCCACAATAAAAAGCAGATCACCACTATTTATTAAAAAAAAAAAAAAATCCTGACATTGATATTTAAAAGATAAACATGAAAAAGGCAATTTATAAGACCAATTCTTATTACTGCAATAAGTTATTACTTTTGAGTACAGACAATGATTATGTATTTATATGCTGAAGGTAATTACAACAAAGTTTAAGACATAACTTGAAATTATCTAATTGAAAAGCAATCCTTGAAAAATAATGGTGTTCTATATGTCTGACTAAACTGCTTGGAAAAAAATAAATTAAAAACTCAGCTGTTTACTCTTTTACAATCTTTTATAAATTAATGTCTTCAAGAATGCTAAAACAAAAGAGCATGTTTCCCTAACATTCCCTTACAGAGGATAGCTTTAGACAATTCAGTCGTAAAAAATATTTAGCACCCCTAGCACACCTATTACTCACTACAGTGGACAAATTAAAAAATCCTAAGTGTTTAATAAAAAAAAATATACAGTCCAACAGACAATGGATTGTATATAGTGGATATATTACTTAAATTCTGCAATTGCAAGGTATTAAAACAACAATTGTTTCATTCTAAACACATAAATTCACATGAATTATTTAAAGTTAAAACAATTTTCTACCTTTCTACTACCCTGTATTCATATTTGAATTTTAAAAAACCCAAAAAACAAACAAAAAAATCCCCAAAAACATTATAGTCTTCTAAAAAAAACCCCCCATATATACCTATACAAATAGTTCTAAACTAATACGGATATAGAAAATTGCCAACAAAATGAATCTTCACCCATGGTTTGGGCATTTAAATGGTTTTTAAAGGTCAACAAACCTTTAAAAAAGGTCTGTTATTGCTTTGTAAAATGTGGTAAACCTTTTAGGTAAAGGCTTACTGGTAAAAAGTTAATTCACTTTTTTTTTTTTTTTTTTTAAATAAAAAAAGACTTACATTTCAGACATCATTTATCTTGCTTTCTTTTTTGTTTCTATTTTAATCCTAAAATAAAAGTAAGAAAATGCAATAATTCTTAACAATTTTCAGAAATTATTTCAATAAGTAGATTTATTTTTTTTTTATCCTTTAACAATTAATCTTTTCAAGGCACTTACCAAATCAAACTAAATCCTGATGATCATTTGTTGTTAATGTCTTATTACACTAAGCTATCAAAAAATATATTAAATGCCTATATTTACTTAAATTAATTAAATATTCTCAAAAATGCAACATAATTTTACAGAAGCGCAATGTGTTTCTTCAGAATGGCACAAGATTTACAAAGATCATGGTCAGTGAGTCAGTACTGTGCAGACTTCATGCTCATCCACTCTCTGCCTCCTTAATGAACACAAAACCTATTGGTTTCTGTCTTGTTAAAGGAATTAAGGGTATAATCCACAATCCCAAAAGGTAATGACTATTTCCAGCCTCTGGCTATGCAGTAGGACCATAATTCACCTTAGCCACTTTCTATGTAAAGGTGCAAAAATACAGCCACAAAGCAAACCATAAATGGAACTACATGGAAGCCCTAAACTGCATTGTGATTGCAATCTGGGGCTTCTGGGCTGATTTTCCCCATCTGTATTTACCTCTTTAACCATTTATTTTGGGTGGAAGATTTCGGTGTTCAGAAAGGCTTGAGAAATTTATTTATCTATTTTTCCTAGAGGTATAATTGAGTGATAGCAGCTTTTTTCAGTACATGGTGCATGTCCTTGGAAGGTAAGTGCAACCTAGTAATGAAAAAAGGACTATAAGGTTTAAGCTCTATGTGTTGGCTTTCTTCTTTTTGCTGTTTTTTTTTTTTTTTCTTTTCCATCACCTCTTCCTTCACAAAGGTCATATTATTTATCATTACATGTTTTTTCTCTAAAAACTACTTAGCACTGGAGAAGCAAAATGAAGGATTTATTTGGTTTTAATATATGCTTGTGCATTTACTATGATCCCAGTGTTTTACTTATAAAAAAATAAGAATTCTAAATAACCAGTATGTAATCTCCTACTAACC
>VWZN01015302.1:7568-19447 GCA_013396955.1 Regulus satrapa | reverse complement strand
TCCCGCCCCGCCCGGCTGGGCCCGGAGGTGCCGGGGCACTCCCTGAACGCCGCTTGCGATGGACGGGGCGAAGGTCCGCGGGTGGCACGGCCGGGCCGGTGACGCGCTGAGCAGCGGGGTAGGGGCTGGGGGCCGGCCCGAGCCCGCGGGGACCCTTCTGGTGCCCCGGAGGCCGGGGCGGGCAGTTCCCCTGGGCCGGGGAGCAGCTGCGGGACGGCCGGCAGAGCTGGCAGGAGCTGTCGGACCCGCCCTGGGAAGCGCTGCCGGTGCCCAGACCGGCTGCTGCCACTCGCTCGCTCCACAGAGCCGCTTTTTCTTGCCTCTTAAAGTGCCTACAAGAGGTTCAGTGAACTGCTGCCAAAGGAGGACAGGGAGAACGCCTGCTCCGCGCGGGTTCCCAAGAGCCGGATCCTGACGTTGCCGGAGCTGCGGGTACGGTGCTTGGCAGGCACGGGACACTGCTGCTCCCGGGTTAGGGCGCCGTGCACCCACCACGGCCTCGCTGGGCCAGTAAGGAGCTTCCTTGTACCCACCGAGCAACCGAGAGAGCTGGCAGGAGCTGTCGGACAGGATCCTGGGGATTCCTGCTGTGCCACAAGGGATCCCGCTGATCCCTGCTGTGTGGGGCTGGGAGGCCCGTGGGGCACACACACACGGGGCAGGTTTGCCCGTGCCATGGGTGATGGAGCAGTGGCAGCGTGGGGCTCCTGCTCACCTGTGTGTCTGATGGAGCCAGCCCTGCCTGAGCCATTCCCGTGTCTACAGGCAAACCCCTTCCAGCACCGGATCTGCCATGTGTTCTCAACCTCAGAGAATGGGGACGACAGCATGTCGTTTGAAGACTTCCTTGATATGCTGAGTGTCTTCAGCGATTCCGCCACCTCTGACATCAAATCCCACTACGCCTTCCGCATCTTTGGTAAGGCTGGGGACAGGTGCTGTGTTCTGGGATCCCTGCACCTTGAGGAAGAGGAGCAGGGTGATGAATCAATGTTCAGGAGGGCTGGCAGTGCCCTCGGAGCATGCACGGGGACAGTGGCTTTAGGAGCTCCCTGTGGGAACAGCTGGTTTGGCACCAGGAGTTCATGCATGGAGCGGCGCAGTGCCAGTGCTCGTGACTCTGGGGTCACTGCGGCCCTGCCAAAACCTTCCTTGTCTTTCCCCACAGACTTTGATGAGGACGGAACTCTGGACAGGAAGGACCTGGAGCAACTGGTGAACTGCCTGACGGGGCAAGGCGAGGAGTCCGGGCTGAGCAGCGCAGAGATGGAGCAGCTCATCCAAAACGTGAGGCCTGCTGGCCAGGGCACGGGCACTGCACGGCCCCGGGCACGGAGCTCACCGCTCACCTTCCCCCCAGATCCTGGAGGAGTCCGACATCGACAAGGACGGCACCATCAACCTCTCTGAATTCCAGCATGTTGTCTCGCGCTCCCCGGACTTTGCCAGGTGCGGTGGCTGCAGAGGCTGCCTGGGGGCTCATCGCCCCGACTGCTCAGCTGGCACTGGGGCAGAGACAGTGGTGGCAGGAGGGCAGGGCTGCCCCGTGCCCAGTCTGCCCTAATGGCAGAGGGAAACGCATCCCAGGCTGGCTCTGCATCCCAGGCTGGCTCTGCATCCCAGGCTGGCTCTACAGAGCCTCTCCCGCGCGGGGATTCTGGTCCCTGCAGCGCTGGGTGCTTGTAAACCATGTGTGACCCAGCACGCAGATGCTGATCCTGTCGTATCTCTTGCAGCTCCTTCAAGATTGTCCTGTGAGCCCCGTGGCTGTCCAGCAGCACTCCTCCAGCTCCTTCAGCACTCCTCCAGCTCCTGCAGCTCTTCGTGGGTTCCGCTGTTTCCTCTTTCAGGGAGCACAGGCCCAGCCCCTCAATGGCCTGGCTGGGCTGCAACGCCTTGGGCAGGAATTCTCCTGCTTCCTTCTCAGGTGCCTGCTTGGCAGCAGGGGGTCCCAGGAATCTGCCTCTCCTGCAGCCTCTCTGCTGTCCGAGCACTAGAACTTGAATCCCTGTGCATTCCGAGGGCAGCTCTGCAGCTGAGGGAGGAAGAGCTGCCCCTCCCTGGGGAAACTGCACCAGCACAGCCCCTCTCTGCCCTCGGGACCAATTCCTGTGTTGTGCCTTCCAGCAGCAGGCGGGGAGCTGTCTCCCCTGCCAGCCTCTTCCTGCCTCTCCTGTATTTCTGGGAGCCTCCCTGCTGCCACATGGATCCATTTCTCAGCAATAACCCAAACGTGGATCATTTTTTACCAGCAATAACCCAAGTGGGGGTGCTTTCTCGGAGCAGTCACCCAGGTGTCACTGTACAGGCACCACCCCAGAGCAGAGCTGTCCCCCCACGGCTGTGCTCAGAGCCTGTGCTCCTCCTCCTCCTCCTCCCTTTCTCTCTTTGCCTTCTTCTGGCTCCAGCTTAGCAGCTGTGCTGCTGCCCTGGCCTCTTCCTCCCCCAGTCCCTGGGAGGACACAATTAAAGGGCTCCGGTTTCACCCGTGCTCTTTGCTGCCTTTGTCCGGCTGTGGGACGGGAGCCACGAGGGTGTTGGGGACATGGGCTCCTGCCAGGCCTCTGCTTGCGCGCCAGCCGCCGCTCCAGGGGACAGGCTCCACGTCCTGCTCCACTCAGCCCCTTCCCTGGGCCGCCTCCTTCCGTGCCTCCTCCCCACGGGATCCTTCTGGGCAGCACCAAGAGCTCGGCGCTCAGGGGATCCTGGGTCCTTTGTCCTTCTTCAGGCATCACCTCTGCCTCGGCCTGCAGTCCCTCCAGGACCGGCGCGGGCCCTGGGCTCCAGCTGGCCCCGCACAGCCCCCGTGCCGTGCCAAAGCAGCTGAGGGCTCTCGGGGCTCTGGCATGCCCGTTTCTCACACGGTGGCTCCTAGTCCTGGTGCTGCCCGCCCTTCCAGCTCGCTGCCCCGTGGTGCTGACGCTATCTGCCCGCAGAGGCCTGTGCCCCTGCAGCCCCAGGGCTGTGTCTGCTGGCAGCTCACCAGCCAACGCCTCCAGTGGCTTTTTTGATGTCCCAGAACAGGCTGTGCAGGAAGTTCAGTGCACGGGTCCAGCTGGGAGCAAGGCAGTGCTGCTCCCTCAGGGCTCTCCTGCCTGGACACGCCGGCTCTGTGCAGCTCGCCACTTCCCCCAGCCCTGTGCTGGCACTCCTGGGGGCTCCCCCGTTGTGTGAGGGCTCAGAAGCAGCACTGACTGCGATCCCAGGCCTTGCCCTCAGCCACCATGGAGTCAGGTCCTGCTGGCAAAGTGTCCAGGGTCTGCCCCCAGCAAGGTGGGATGGGGACAAGGTCTTGATGCTCCCTGGGCAGGCAGTGGGTCCCACATGCAGCACAACACTGCGGTCCTGGGAAAGGCAGCTGTCACAGCCTCTCTCTTGCTGGATGCTGCCCTCCTCCCAGCCCCAGGCACCACATTTTCTTAATCCTGATCATCTCTGTCTTCACCTGTTTCTCATGGTGCCAGGATGGCATCACCCCATCGCTCTGCACTCGCCTAACACGGGGAGTCCCTGCTCTGCCTGCACCACACCGCCACAGCACGGGCCTCCAGGCACAGCCCCGGGACAGCCCAGGGCTGCCCGAGGGACAGCCTGCCAGTAGGTCACAGGGACTGTTGACACAGCCCTGGGCAGTGTCCCTCCACAGGCACGCAGCCACTGTCCCTGCAGGGCCCCACGTGCCCTGGCCCAGCGCTCAACCAAGCACGTGAGGAGGGGACTCCACAGACCTGAGGGCCAGCAGAGTCCTCTGGCCCCCTTGGAAGCCGGGGGCAGATCTTCCCCTGACCGCAGTGAGAGCCAGACACGGCTCCTCTCCATGGGCCGGCTGGGATGGCTCTGGCCTGGGAAGGCACTCGGCCCTGCCACGCGCACACACGTGTCTGAAGGACTTTATATAAAAACAACAGACGTTTCTGCACACACACATGGGGCCGCGGGCATGTCCCTGCCCACCCAGCGCAGGGGAAGCTGTTCCCAGCTCCCCTTCCCCGGACACAATTCACATTTTCCACATATTAAAAACGAATCGAGCACAGACACACAGCACATGCCCTGGGTCCCACAGCGGGACGTCACAGTGAGTCGGGGCACGAGGGGTCTGCGGCCGCCCCCTCCTGCCCCCTGCATAGAGGGGGTCAGGGCCCGGCAGAGCGGGGCCGCAGCAGCAGCCTGAGCCAGGAGCCGTGTCTATCCCTGCGGCAGGAATGCTGGAACCGTCCCGCAGGTCCCTGGAGGGCACGTGGCACCCCTCACATCCACAAATACCAAGGTGATGCCCAGGGGGGCCCACAAGGGCCCGCTGGCTGGTGGGTGCTGCCGCAGAGTGCGGGTGCCAGGCTCCGGGCATGCACACACAGACAACACGGACCCTGGCAGCGGTGCACGGTCCACTGAGGCTCAGCAGAGGAAGTTGTGGGCGAGGGCTTGGCTCCCAACCCCTCACACCACCGAGTCCTGGATCTCGGAGCCCAGGCGCACCCGGGGTCTTTGGCAGGCAGGAGACACCTCCACAAAGCTGTCCCGGACGTGGAGAGGCCTCTTCTCTGACTCGGAGAAGGCGCGTGCAGGTCCAGGGGGCTCATGCATGGGGGTACTGACGATGTAGTTGTCCTGCAGGGCCTGGTAGCCCTTGTGCTCAGGAGCCGCGCTGGGCAGGCTGCTGCCATTCAGGGGCAGGCTCTCCACCGGCTTGCGGGGCGGCTTCTGGTGCCTGCTAGGGTCACTGGGCTCCAGCAAGGCCTTCATGCCGTCACGGTGCCGGTGCAGGACAAAGAAGGCCAGCACGAGGACGGCGGCAGCAAAGAGTACGCACATCACCAGGAACTCGGTCCAGTAGGTCTTGCCGTCCAGCCGTGCCGCGGCACTGCCCACGGCTGAGGTGCTCCGGGACGTGCTGACCGTCTCCAGGGCGTCGCGGCCAGCAGCCACCTTCCTGCCAGGGTTTGCTGGCCCAAGGGCCGGCTCTTGCACGCCCACGCAGTAGCTGGCCATCAGCTTGCGGAACCCCTCCTCCAGAGACCAGCACTCGTAGGTGCCCGCGCGCTCCGGGCTGCCCACCAGAATGAGGGCCCCATCGGGCAGCACCAGGTAGGAGGCGTTGACGGGCGCCCCGTTGTGCAGCCAGCGGCGCGAGGCCAGGTTGGAGAGCAGCCGGCACGGCAGCGGCTGCACCGCGTTGGGAGGTAGCTGGATCTGCTGGCACGGGGCACCTGAGGCTGCAGAGAGAACCCATGGGAACATCAGGGAGGGGAGCCCTGCCGCGGGCTGGGGGTGATGGCAGCGGGATGGAGCGGGAGTCCGGGAGGTGTGGGAGCCCCTAACCCTAACCCAAACCCAAACCCTAACCCTAACCCTAACCCTAACCCTAACCCTAACCTTAACCCTAACCCTAACCCTAACCCTAACCCTAACCCTAACCCTAACCACACTCACACAGCAGCCGGAGCTCACCTGGGGGGCGCAGGATGCGGGGACGGGGCTGGGAGGCATTGGCCAGCTGGCAGAGCCGCTCCGTGTCAGCATCCTCAACGTCCTGAGCCCAGAGCCTGGGAACAGAGTGAGGGCAGGGCAGTGGGGTGCCACGGGGTGTCGGGGGATGGCAGAGGGGGCAGCACTTACTGTGGGTGTGCCGGGGAATGCGGGGTGACCCTGCGGCAGGCACCCNCTATCCCTGCGGCAGGAATGCTGGAACCGTCCCGCAGGTCCCTGGAGGGCACGTGGCACCCCTCACATCCACAAATACCAAGGTGATGCCCAGGGGGGCCCGCGAGGGTCTAGACCCCGCTGGCTGGTGGGTGCTGCCGCAGAGTGCGGGTGCCAGGCTCCGGGCATGCACACACAGACAACACGGACCCTGGCAGCGGTGCACGGTCCACTGAGGCTCAGCAGAGGAAGTTGTGGGCGAGGGCTTGGCTCCCAACCCCTCACACCACCGAGTCCTGGATCTCGGAGCCCAGGCGCACCCGGGGTCTTTGGCAGGCAGGAGACACCTCCACAAAGCTGTCCCGGACGTGGAGAGGCCTCTTCTCTGACTCGGAGAAGGCGCGTGCGGGTCCAGGGGGCTCATGCATGGGGGTACTGACGATGTAGTTGTCCTGCAGGGCCTGGTAGCCCTTGTGCTCAGGAGCCGCGCTGGGCAGGCTGCTGCCATTCAGGGGCAGGCTCTCCACCGGCTTGCGGGGCGGCTTCTGGTGCCTGCTAGGGTCACTGGGCTCCAGCAAGGCCTTCATGCCGTCACGGTGCCGGTGCAGGACAAAGAAGGCCAGCACGAGGACGGCGGCAGCAAAGAGTACGCACATCACCAGGAACTCGGTCCAGTAGGTCTTGCCGTCCAGCCGTGCCGCGGCACTGCCCACGGCTGAGGTGCTCCGGGACGTGCTGACCGTCTCCAGGGCGTCGCGGCCAGCAGCCACCTTCCTGCCAGGGTTTGCTGGCCCAAGGGCCGGCTCTTGCACGCCCACGCAGTAGCTGGCCATCAGCTTGCGGAACCCCTCCTCCAGAGACCAGCACTCGTAGGTGCCCGCGCGCTCCGGGCTGCCCACCAGAATGAGGGCCCCATCGGGCAGCACCAGGTAGGAGGCGTTGACGGGCGCCCCGTTGTGCAGCCAGCGGCGCGAGGCCAGGTTGGAGAGCAGCCGGCACGGCAGCGGCTGCACCGCGTTGGGAGGTAGCTGGATCTGCTGGCACGGGGCACCTGAGGCTGCAGAGAGAACCCATGGGAACATCAGGGAGGGGAGCCCTGCCGCGGGCTGGGGGTGATGGCAGCGGGGTGGAGCGGGAGTCCGGGAGGTGTGGGAGCCCCTAACCCTAACCCTAACCCTAACCCTAACCCTAACCCTAACCACACTCACACAGCAGCCGGAGCTCACCTGGGGGGCGCAGGATGCNGGGCAGCACTTACTGTGGGTGTGCCGGGGAATGCGGGGTGACCCTGCGGCAGGCACCCCTGCTCCAGGCGCAGAAGGGGTCCCGTGCCAGCACACATTCCCCGCAGCTGCGGTACAGGCTGCAGTTGGCAAAGGGCACCTGGGCCACCGCTGCGTAGGTGGCTGCGTAGACGAGGCCCTGCGGGAGGGGACGCGCTGGGGTCAGCGGGATGGGCTCCTGCACACCCCTGCCTTTCCAGGTCTCTGTCCCCCAGCCCTCAAACAGGACCCGCCCCGAGAAGGCTGAGCCCCCGGTGCCCCCCTTGCCCCGGCTCCTGCCTGGTCCTGGTCCAGCAGCAGCTGCAGAACGGGCTGCCCGTCGGGGAAGAGGCGGATCTCCTCGATGATGTGCACGCCGCGGTTCACCCGCACAGCCTTGTGCAGCCGCCCGTCGTCTGCAAACAGAGGGGCCGTGCTGAACGGGGCCGGGCCGCACGGCACGCAGCCTGCCCCGCCAGAGCCCGCCTGCACCCACCCGTGCCCAGGAAGAGGACGTCGTAGGTGCCGTGCAGGCCCTGCGCGCGGTGCACGCCGATCTGCTGGTAGCGCCGGTGGCTCTGCAGCAGCAGCGGCTGGCTGCGCACGGGGCTGTCCATCAGGAAGTGGTCCTTGATAAAGTTCAGCACCCGATCCGGCATCTGCAGCGACGAATTGATCTTCAGGTGCCGTGTGTGGCTGGTGATGCACTGCAGGGAAAGGAAGGGGCTCAGAAGAGCTTGGGGAAGCGGGTGAGAACCATGCTGCGGCAGCGACAGGGCAGTGCCGCGTCCTGCGCGTGGGCAGGTGCCAAGGGGCCACCTACCATGCCTGGCCGGGGCTCTGGCACGGGGCCGGTGTCCGTGTACCACTGCTGCGTTTCGCGGTTCACCTCCTTGTAGAGCCCGCCGAAGGCACGCTGCACGCTGCGCATGGGGAAGGCGCAGACGGCCGAGCTGCCCAGCCCACCCTTGTTCCTGGTGAGGAAAGGCAGAGCCCGCGGCAAGATCAGGCCCTGGCTCTGCCGAGCCACCCGCCCTGGGTCCCCCTCACTCACCATTGCGAGGTGAAGACGCCGTAGAAGAGCGTCTCCCTCCAGCGCAGCTCACCCGGGGTGAGCACAAAGATGTCCTGCAGCACGTTGAAGGGGAACCCGTCCTCGGGGTGCGAGCAGAGCAGCTGTGCCTTCAGGAAGGTGGTCCAGCGCCGCTGCAGCACGCGCTCCCCGCCCTGGTCCCCCTGCAGGGCACAGCGGTCCAGGGCGTGACGCCGCGGCCGTGGCCGCAGGAACCCCACGGAGTGAACGGCGCGGGGCTCCGGGCGCCGAGGGGTGGAGACGTGCAGGGTGGTCCCACATCCCCCCACCCCAGCAGCGAGTGACTCCCAGGAACGGCCCCCTCGCGCCCCCGCTGCCTCATGCCCACCTTGCACACACGCGCGATGCGGGACACGATGGTGTTCTCAAAATAGTCGAACTCCTTCCCGGTCTCACTGAAGAAGAAGTAGACCTTGTCGTCGTCGCCCTCAGGGTTGCCGGCAGGGAGGCTCTCCCGCAGGTAGGCTGAGCCCACGAACGCTGGGTCTGGGGGCACAAGCACCCTCAGCACTCGCCGCAGCCCTCGCCTCCTGCGCTGCGGCGGAGAGGGGCCCCGAGCAGCCGTGCCGGCCAGCCCAGCGCGCACCTTGCAGCCAGCTGAGGGAGTTCTCGGTCTTGAGGGCGATGCGGCTCTCCTGGCTGCGGGAGATGGTCGGCTCATTGCCCTGGAAGTTGCTGACGGTCCCGGCGTAGAGCTCGCCGTCTGCCAAAGACACGTTCCTGCTGGGACCCGCCACGCGCCACCAGCACGGCCCCGCTTCCTGCTGGGCTCTGCGATAGCCCGGCCTGGGCTCAGCTTGGCCGGGCAGACGCAGGGAGGGGGAGGCGCGGGGAGGAGGGCGAAGGTCCCAGGGCACTGCAGCAAGGGTGAGGGCTCCCGGGTGGCACAGGGAGGGCAAGGGTCCCAAGGCGGCGCAGGGAGGAAGGGCGAGGGTCCCAGAGTGTCGTGCCTTACCGACCATGACAGCTGTGGAGCGGTACTCAGGGTCAAAGGGGCAGCGTCCCTTCCCGTCCTCCAGCACCACCTTCCCCGCCGCGTCCCGCTCCAGGCTGAAGTGCTGCACATTCTGCAGCAGGATGAGGCAGTGAGCCAGCAGCACCTGTCCCCGTGCCAAGGACCCCAGTGCAGGGCCCTGGCGGCGCGGGGGGACCTGTGGGGGACCCCGTTGCCGTACTCACGATGTAGGCGCAGGCTGGGCTGAAGGCGCAAGTCCCACAGGTGTACAGGTGGGTGCTGTTCAGCTGCAGCAGCAGCTTGATGTAGTTGTGGCAGTCCCTCTGTGGGGGTCAGGGGACTCAACTCAGCCCTTGGCTCAGCTGTCTCACCCACACCCACCACAGCCCCCAGTGCCTGCTGGCAACGGGGCTCACCTGGGGGTCCTTTCCCTTGAACACACACTGCCTCTTCTTCTCTTGGTCTGCACTCCACAGCAGCTGTGGAGAAGGGACAGTCACTGGGAATCCCCTGTCCCTGGCACGGCTGGTCCATGCACACCCTCCTTGGGCTCGCTCATAGCAACCACATCCTCCCCACCTCAAACATCCTGCTCTGGGGCAGCTGCTCCTGAATGCATGATGGCTCACACAGACCCAAAATGCTGCTGGGGAGGGGATCCCCTCTACTCCAGCTAGTAGGGCGCCCTCTCCCTCCGCAAGGGCTGCCCAGCCCATCCCTGGGCTCACCGTACGAACCGAGGAGCTGGGCTGAAAGCTGCTGGTGTTGAGGGTGAGGAGCAGCTCCCGCGCCCCCAGGTAGAGGGTCCCACCGTCGGGGCTCAGCAGGAGGGCCGTGTAGTTGGACACCCCAGGTGCCTCAAAGCGCCGCACTACTCTCTCGGCCGAGTCTACGGGGCAAGAGCAAGCGGCATCAGCCTCGTGCTGGCAGCCCAGGACCCTGCGCCACGGCTGCTCCCGGCCCCTCTGCCCGGCAGCTCGGCCACGCAGCCGGGGCCAGACACGCGGCAGCACACGCTGCAGGGAACTGCGCAGGGCCGCCGAGGGCACCCACGAGGCACGGCCGTGTCCCGGCCCTGAGGACGCCACAACAGCCCTGCCTAGCCCTGGGGCAGCTGCCCAGCCACGTCCAGCCCTAGAGCTCAGCCCTGCAGCACGGGAGGCTCAGCCCAGCCCACAGGGACCCCCCCAGCCTCGCAGCAGGGAGGGATGGGTGCTGGAGCACCTTCCTGGCCCAGCCCGCAGGGCTCAGCCAGACACAGGGCTCAGCGCCGCGCTGCGGGTGCTGGATGCGGGGCTCAGCCCGGTGCTGCTCACACCGGCCCGCAGGGCTCAGCCCATGCTGGACACGGGCCAGTGGCCGTGCTGAGTCAGGGAACGCCTGTCCCGTCCCGTCCCGTCCCGTCACATGTGGGTGGCCCCGGAAGCCCTTCCTCTCCTACAGCCGCTCTGAATCACAGCGGGCTGGCGGTGCGAGCGGGACGGGCTGACTCACACTGCCAACTCCCTGGCACCTGGGACTCCCTGACCTCTGCCAACCCCCTGCCTGCCCCAGGATAACGCCAGAGCTCCTGCCAGGCCTTGCCTGCTGACAGTCAGTGCGAGCGATGAAGGAGCTGTGGGGTGGGACCCCGTGGCTCTCACCTCCCGTGGCTCCCCAAGCCCCGATGGGGCAGCACTTCCCCCATTACGGGAGCTCAGCTGGCCCCAGCCCGGCTCTCCCACAGTGGTGCAGAGAGGAGGAAGCTAAAGCCCCAGAGCATCCCCCTGTGAGGGGTCCCACACCCCAGTGTCAGGGTGATGCCCCCCGTGGGCACGGCAGCGGAGGGCAGCGGGGCCCCTGTGCCTTGCGGAGCTGTACCGGCGTGGGGAGCCAGCCGCTGGTGTGGCTGCCAGGGACCTGTCAGGACAAGACCTGCTTCTTCCAGACAAACCTGCTGCAAGCACATCCAGTGCTCCCAGGGGAGCAGCTCCCAGCTCCTCCCTCCCACCAACCACAGCCACACGTGGCCGCGCTCCATGGGAGCCACCACCGGGCACACACTGGCCACTGGCCCGTGCTCCCCGCCCAGCTCCTCCCACATCGCTGGGGTCCAGGCCGGCATCCCCAGGCACTGCCCGTGACTGCAGCCCCACGGCTCCCACAGGCTTACAGGTGTGCAGAGCGCGGGGCAGAACCAGTCTGTGCAGGCAGGGCCAGGCAGCGTGGCTCAACACGGCACGGCACGGCGTGGCACGATGCCGAGCTGGGTGTCTCACTGGGTCCCAGCCTCCTGTCCAGCTCAGCAGGTCCCACATCTGCTGGAGCCGCCGCGGCCGTGGCCAGCGGTCATGGGAGCGTGTGGTGGGGCCACATCTACACCAGTGCGCTGCAGCACGCCGAGCCAGGGAGCAGCTGCCCAAACCACGGCACCCTCCCAGGCCGGCCAGCACAGGACGGGATGGGCTTCGCTGGCCGGCAGCAGCTGGATCCAGCCACCTCCTGGCAGCACAGCCGTGGGTGGCTCCCCCACACGGCACAGCTGCCAGGGCTGAGCCCAAGCAGCGTGTCCCACGGCTCGCCCAGCCTGTGCCAGCTGCTGGGGGGGGCTCTGCAGAGCAGAAGGGGGCTGCAACCAGACCCCCCACTTGTTACAGTTCTGCCTGGCCTAGCACCCTCCCTGGCCCCTGCCCAGCGCAGCCCCCAGCACTCGGGCCATGCAGCTGACCAGCGCCTGCAGAGGGGTTTCCGAGCTGTCCGGAGCTGAGCGCTGCACAGCAAGGGGCTGGGGTGGGCCCCCCACCCCGGGGACACGCCGAGCAGGGAGGGAGCCCACGGGCAGAGGGCCCCGGCCGGCTCAGCCCAGCCCATCCCGTACGGAACACGGCCACCACCGCTGCCCTGCCTGCGGAGGCACAGGGACCCCTGGGCGCCCGACACAGCCGCC
>VWZN01015301.1:645028-680849 GCA_013396955.1 Regulus satrapa | reverse complement strand
AAAAAAAAAAAAAAAAATCACATGAACTTTTAGTGCAGGATTTGGGGTAAGTAGAAGGATTCCAGATAGCTCCTGGAACATAAGTAAACATTTTTACCCTTTGTTTTCTAAAAGGAACAAGCCCAAACCCAAATTAAAATTGATCTGATATTTCCTATGATTTGTGCATTTAGACATAAGTTTATATGTTGCAATTATGCCAAAATTCTTGCCCCAAGGAAGAAAAGAAAAAGACCTGAAAAAGCACTAATATCCAAACTCATTATTTTGTCCTTAATGGACAAGTAGGTTAAATATGACACTGATATGTAGGTACTGCCAGAAGTCTATGTAGCCAGTCTGAAATTTGAACAAATCAAATTCCCACCTATTGGTTGTCCCGCAGCTGACAAGGCACCTACCACTTCCCACAGTTCCTGTGCAATAATGGATGTGATCACTGAACAGCAACTGCAAAGGGCCCAGGGAAGAAGTGAAGAAACCTGCTGACATTCCAGAAAAAAAAAACCTTACTGCACTTTGTGGGACACGGAACTAATTGTATGGTCTGATATATGTGAACCCTGATTACATGAGTGCTAGCCATCAGTTTCTCCTCATCTAGCTCTCATTCTTCATCTACCATCTCATTCCAAGATGCTATGAAAATATAACTTTGGGCCTCTTTTAGAGCTTTATTTAACAAGACCTCTGTGTCTTTGGAAGGGAAAGAGTGCTTTCTTGTTTTTAAGTTAAATGAACCTCATTACCTGTTGGCAGAGCAGATTTCAAGCAGCAGGTTTACTGTAACTAAATTGGGCATTCTTCAATTCTCAGCTTTAAAATGCTAATACGTATCTTGGGGAATTCTCTCTGCTCTCCTTGCTCCTTTACAGGAGTTAAGCTACTCCAAACTACCTACCTACAGGGATAGCTATATAGAAAACTACTGCAGTAGACGTAAACCAAAGACACTGCTCTAGTTACAAAGCACCTGGTTTACATTCTGTTGTACTTTTTTAAGGTTGCAAAGGCACGTGATCATTTGGCAAACGACAAAAACTTTTGTTTCGGGGGATCCCTATGTAAACCATTGAGCAGAGGGTCTTGGTAGCTCTCTTTTCTAAACAGAAGAGAGAAGTTAGTTTTTATCTGAATTCACTCTTGGTGTAGTCTGTATACTGCAGCTTTTAAAGCTTCCTTATTCCACAGGTTCATAGTTACTGCTGTCATGGTGCTGACTTAGTAGCTTCTTTAGCTTAGTAGCTTTCTTAGTAGCATCCTTGAAACTTTTTCATTTTAACAACCTGGCCCTGCTCTTCTGATAGTTTATTAGGTAAGAATCACAGTGTCACAGAATATGCTGAGTTGGAAGGGACCCACAGGAGTCATCAAAGTCCAATTCCTGGCCCTGCAGAGGACACCCCAAGAATCACCCCATGTACCTGAGAGCATTGTCCAAATACTTCTTGAGCTCTGTCAAGCTTGGTGCTGTGACCTCTGCTCTGGGGAGCCTGTTCCAGTGTCTGACCACTCCCTGGATGAAGAACCTTTTCCTGATATCCAACCTAAACATCCCCTGATGCAACTTCAGGCCATTCCCTTGGGCCCTGTCACTGTCACCACAAAAAAGAGATCAGTGCCTGTCCCTCTTTCCCTCACGAGGAAGTTGTAACTGCAGTGAGGTCCCGTCTCGGTCCTCTCTCCACACCAAGGGGAGGAGTTGCTCAGTTGCTCCTCATACAGCTTCCCCTCCACACCCTTTACCATCCTAGTGGGCTTCCTCTGGACACTCTAATAGTTTATTAGTAACAGTCTAACAGTAACAGTCTTTCTTACACTATTGTACCCAGAGCTGCCCCCAGCACTTGAGGTGAGGCCACCCCAGCTCAGAGCAGAGCAGGACAATCCCTGCCTTTACGCAGCTGGCCATGCTGTGCCCCCAGGACAGGAATGTCCCTCCTGGCTGCCAGGGCTCTGCTGGTTCATGTTCAACTGGCCAGTGACCTGGTCCCCCATGTTCATTTGTGCTCTCCAGCCTCTTGTCCCCCAGTCTATACACACAAGCAGGGTTACCCTCCCCAAGTGCAGAATCCAGTACTTGCCCTAGATAAACTTCTTATGGTGGGTGTGAAGTTGGTATGAAGTAATGAAGCAGTGAAGAAAGGTGAATGCCAAAACAAACTCCAAGTACAAATGCAGTAAACAAAGTTCATTTCATAAACTTCTATGTAAAATGCATCACAGAAAACCAGAACACTCAGACCTTCAGAGTGATGCTGTAAGAGTCCACTCAAGCAGCTGCTTTTTAACTTGACTGTACATAAAAGCTTTGCCTGTCCCACTGTGCTACTGGTGATACATTTTATCAACAGAGGAGGTGTTGTCTACAGTACTATGAAGAATTTGTGCTACACACGCGGCACTCACAGGCAATAAGGAAATGAAATCTAAAGGCTGCAAAAGTGTGAAATGTCTACATGTTTATTCCCTAAATTTAACCCCTCCAGATACCAAAGCTTCAATTCATACTTGTTTGTGAGGTGTCTAGGGATCTGATTTCCCTCAGCCTTCTGTAAAATGCTGGATACATTTACACCACCAGACAAAAAACTATATGTGATTTTGAGGGTACTCTTCCCCCAGTTTGGGCATTTATGGAGAGAACATTCTGCATCATCAGCAGCTGCTAGAGCATTCAAGTACAAGAAAAGATGATTTTGGATAAGCACAAAAAGCAGAAATGTTTTCATTTAATGACCTGTCTGAGTTTAGCCAAAAAAAAAAAAAAAAAAAAGACGAAAAAAGAAAATAAAATAAGACTGGGCTAATTGTATCAGGGCTATGTAGGACTTAACTGACACAAATTACTTTCAAAGTAACGTGGCCTCTATATTCCTGCCATTTGGTTTGAGCTCCACCACAATGTCACAATTCTGGCAAATATGTTAGGGGAAACGATCACATACTGAGCAGGAAGGTGTAAGAAATAACGGGCCTCTGCTACCTGCATGGAAAAGGAAAGGCAGAGGGAAGGTGTGTGCCTGGTTGATAGACATGAACAGTTGAGACTAGATACTGGTACTTCTGCAAATGATTACGAAATACAAGATACTATAGAGCTAAAAGAAGCGGTATGACTCTCTAGGCATTTGTCCCAACATGTGCACACAAAGTATGTACTCACATTTCCATACTATGGCATGTGCCTGTGGTTGGGACACCATGAAGCAGCTTCAGGAAATTGGGGCAACAGGCATGAATGTATTGGTCATTTCAGTTTGCTTCCTTCATCCCACTGCTACAGAGAGCACTTATTTTTCATCTAGTCTTGTTTCCCCATTCACTAAACATCTACAGGGCATCTTTAAGACTACTTCTGATGGCATGTAAGACATTCAGAAAAATTCCCAAGGGAACAGACAAAACCAAAAATAATCCAAATTATTTACAAACTACATTTCTTCCAAAGTTTTGCATGAACATTACCTAGGAACTCTTAGAGACAAACACACATTACTACAGCTACCTGAAGGGAAACAAACAAATGAGAAAACTGGCAGAAATGCATCCTAAGAAAGGGCTTCTCTAAACAGCAGCCAAACAACTTGCACATTTCCTCAGGAAAAAAAAAAAACAAAACAGAAACAAAAAAAAAAAAAAAAAAAAAAAAAAAAAAAAAAAAAAAAAAAAAAAAAAAAAAAAAAAAAAAAAAAAAAAAAAAAAAAAAAGAAAAGCAAAACTACAAATACACAAACCCCAATAAAATAAAAACCAACAACCCAGAGATAATGTGTTACTTATAAAGTGCTTTGCATGGACAAGGATAGCAACTTTCCTTGTGCTTTTTCTATGGGCTCAAGAAGCATATTGTAGAGTAATGGTAATGAATCTTCACCAAAGTAAGTTCATTTTAAGCAAAGATAGAATGAAGTTCTTAACAGAGAATCTTCTGCCAGCACGACTGTAGAAGGAAACAAGAGCTTTTATCAAGCTCAGTGAAACAGATGACTGTTGAACCACCTGTCCATACTTGCTCTGTCAACAGCTGCTTTCGAGAGAACCTTTATCTCAGTATCCCTGACATGTACAAATGGGGCCAAGCATGGGGTGAAAGGAGAAGCAGCATCTCCTTCTCCCCCGGGAGCCTGTATCTGCTAAATGCTCTCACCTGCCTGCTGCCACCAGTGGCCCCAGGCTCCCTCCATCTCTCAGGTACTGGCCTCAGACAATCACCAGGGAGTACTCCAACTGCACCACCTGCATACCACTGCCCTGCATCAGCTTCTCCACTCTGGAAAGTGGCTATTGCTACTTTTTAAATTCCTGCCAACCTCACTAAGGAAAAAACCTAAAAACATCTGAAGACCCACAGCAGACATTAAAAAAAAAAATTGTGCTTATTTTTTTCCTTTGTTTTTAAAATGTGTCTGGTACATAAAATCAATTCTGTTCATGTACCAACATGAATCACTTCATTCTTGTAGTGACTATTAAGTCATTCACTATTGCTATCTTGCTAATGTTTGTGGAATTAATATGAATACACAGTATTTCAGTTTTAATTCCCACTTCAGATCAGTCCGGTCCCTATAGCCCCAGTAAATATTTACTGACAAATGTAACAGACTACCAGCAACACCGCAAAATTCCAGGGCATTAAGAGTGCCTTCTACTTCCAATGTGCTTTTCTCCCTTCATCTGGGAGCAACCTTCTGCAGACAGGAACAGTCCAACTTTCCCTAGGGAGGGAAGGACAAGCACCACCCTCACCCGGTACATCCACGTTTAGCATGGACACCACATTCACACACATTAAACTCCTTCATTTATTTCTCATGATTTTGTTAAACACTTCCCACCTCCTCCCAGCAAGAACCTCCCTGCTAGAGGGGAGTCAGTTCTCCTGCCTCACCTGGAGTGGTACAGAACCGATACAAATCAAATTCTGGAAACTTCTGTCTGAGCTTGAGTATCTTTCCAATGTGGTCTGCCTAGCCTCTGTACAAATAAATTACAGGTAATACCACATAACAGAGAACTCTGCAAGCAGATCACATCATGAGATATTCCACTAGAGGTAAATCATGTGCAGAACTTTATGAGTTGCTGTTTTCCCTGACTGGGTAACTTGTCAAAAAGCTACTAACCATTTGAAAACCAGGACTGGAGGGCAGGAAAACAAAGCGTTCTAATGGAGATACCACCACCTTCATCCTAGTTTGCAAAGTGTACAGAAGGGAAAGACAAACAGAAGGAAAGAGATGACAGGAAGGAAAGCAATGAGAGGAGGAATAATCAGCGTGGATCCAGCAAGTACCGTTTTGTTTTGATCTAACTTGCCATTAGGACAAGATGCTCCACATTTACACACACACTTATCAGAGAACGTTTAGTTAACAGGATAAAAATCCTTTAAAAAAAGCTCTTTAAAGTACCAAAACATATTTTTTGGAATGTCTAATTCTAGGGGAGGGATTGTATTTGTATTCAATTCAACCTGAGAACTTTTTTCCTCATTTACGAAAACATTACATATTGGTAAGGTACCTGGCATTAACCTGCACCTTTGTTTAAAATAAAACTTTTAAAGTAGGTACATAAACCATTCACAGTCTGTATCAGGATTTCTACAGACTTTAGATGCTGCAGTAGCATCTTTGATAAATACACTGTATCATATGATACCAAAAAAAGTAAAAGAGGACAATCTCGCTACATTTTTTTTCACTTCAGTTTGTTGCTGGACCAACAAAAGAAGGATCGACCTAATCCTTCAAAAAGATGTTCTATATGCACACACCAAGAAAATACTGGAAAAGGAAAAAGGTTAAGGATGGTGGTTGTTGTTTGTTCATTTTTAGAAGTGGTAAAGTAAATCTGAAAAAAAGGTGTGGCAGCATCCCCTTTTCCTTCAGATGAAGTATGTTATTCTCTGAAAGAAATTCTAGATGAAAGAAATTCTCAGAGGAAAGATGTTATTCTCTGCCTTCAAAGTAACATCTCCAGGTCCCACTGCCCCACAATTTTAATTTTAAAGGAATAAACCCCAGTAATATAGTGAGATTGAGGTGTTTACACCATAATACAGTGAAAAGGGGATACTGCGTCGTCCATAAATCAGTAAGTACACCAGGAAATAAAAGGATGAGAATGGAAAATGATTCTCTGAAATCAGCACTCATCAGATATTCAGCCTCTGATGGTTACACTGTTAGAGGGAGAAAGCCGGCGGGCAGACCATCCAAAGCAAGTCTCCCAAGTGGCGGCAGCAGCAGCAGCTCCATCCCCTCACGCCTGAGCACCATAGTCACACCACGAGTGCCCTCTCCTCTCTCTTGGGAATGATGCCAATGGCACAGGCAGCCACTGCAGGTCTCCAAATGCACATGCTGGTTTGTGTTGAAGGAGAAACACTGGCAGCAGAGGACTCTGGTTCCCAAAAAGATACTTTTTCCCATTGTGTTGGACTGGTGGTTCCATTCTGCTCCACTTTTAAGCTTATGGATATCTTTTCTAAATTACTTTAGGTTTTGTGGAGCAGAATGGAGTTTTGATGTTAAGCAACTGTAGGAACACAAGACTTAAATAACAGAGTGGGTGCTGCCATGGTGCTGTGGCTACTTGAACGCTGCAAATTCTCCTGTAGAGGGAGGACAAGAGCTTGGTTTTAAAAGGTGATTTCAGTTACTAGACTAGTTGAACATCAGGCTGAATATAAAAGATGTTAAAAATTGAAAACTGTTAAAATTAAAGCATAAGAGAATACACAGTGGGAGAACATTGAATATAGACCCAGCATATTTAACCAACAAAGGATTTCTTGAAAGCAAGCCGTATCCATTCTTCCCAAGAAGGTGAAAGTTCAAGCAAACTAATTCATCATGCACTTGAAAATTAAATGTGTCAGCTTAATCTTACTTTAAATTCCTTAATGCACATACGTCCTCCTGAGGAGCACCAATTTCAATTGCATCCAACTCCAAACCAGTTCTGTTCTGTTGTAAAACTAGTTTAATAATAAACAACTATATGAGACATCCACTACCCTTCAAAGACTACATACAGTGAAGTGCCTAAAGAGAAAACCAGTGTTATGGAGTGCTAGGATTTGGTTTAGAGATCAACAGAGCAACCCATTGACAGAAATACAAGAATGTAGAGATTGTCTACTCAATCCCAGACCAGAAATTAGGCCTTGCTAACAGGGAGGATAACAAGTAAAGCAGCTCCATGCTTCCTTTGGAATTACTGAATAAAGAAAAATTATATGCAGTGATTTCCCATGTGGTGATGTCCTGAAATCCTACATAATTTATTTAGTGTCACCATGCCATGAGACAGACTCATAATTCCACTTTTGAAGGGATGCAACTATGGCACAGAGTAAAAGTGCTGCCTGAAGTCTTTCAGGAGTTTGACAGAAGACTGAATAGAAGCTGAATCTAAGGGATTAATCCTCTTAATCCTATACTTTAGCAAAGAAAAATTTTTCCTGCCACCCACAAAGAAACTGTATTCTACAGGATTTTTAATGATGGGTGTTTAACTAAGAATAATCAAAAGGACTCAGGAGAGAGAGAAAAGAAACATACATATAACTTCTCCATGTTTGGTTTCACATGAATTTTGTGTTAGCTTATGCCACTTTCCTGACACTCAGAGCTTTCCTAATACTGAAGGAGTGATAAGCAGGCACAAGAGAGCCTTTGTTCTGTTCAACAGAAGTGTTTTGAATGCCATTACATTCAAACAACTGCTCCCTGTCTGGTATCCTTCCATCTTTTCAAGAGTGACTGTATTGCTGGCTTTGTTTTTTCTCAAGATTTTTATTCTGAATACTGGAAACAAAATAGAAACATCCCTGCAAACAAAATCCTAGGATTACAGAGTTAATTCTGTGGAATGTCTTTCTCTTCAAAAAGGAGAGTCAAAAAGCTGTTTGCACTAGGAGGGGGAAGAAAAGGGATCTAAAAGGAACAGCTGACCCAGTTCTAAGGGAACTTGAAGACTCCGTGTCTCAGGAATGAGAAGCGAGTACACCTCAAGTCCAAAGTAAGGGTGGTACAGGCCACCTAAGGTGATGACAGGCCTCAAGCCCTATGTATTTTAACAGACTGTGGTGGCAGGCTTAAGTTGTAACAACAAGAGAATAAAGTTTCATGATGGATCTAATTGCCTATTTTACTAGTTCTGCAACCAGATCAAACTCTTGCTCTAAATACTCTAAATATTGGATAATTTTTTCTTGGTTTTTTCTGCTACATTTCATTGACCTCTCAACTCTTTTCACAGTATCTTCTAGAAACACCTTAAGTTTTGTACATGTTTTCTTTTAAGAGAAGGAACAAAAAGTCACCAAGTACTGCCTGTGAGAAAAATTTTTAAGTGATATTTATGTCAGCTACATTTTCAAAACATGCTATATTTAATTTATTTTTCAGTCTGCCTTTCTAAACTGGTGATTAAAGCTCAATTTATAAAAAAGAGATTGCTCCTTCATTACTCATCTTGTCCTTCTGCTCACTTCTGGTAATAATTCAGATTTTAATAGTCATATAGGGATTTCAGAAAAAAAAAAGAGAACTTTTATTGGGAAAGAGCAATGGAAAAACAGGATGAGATGTAAAGAAATATTTGAGATAGAATGGTAGCTTCAAAAAGGTAATTTTCAGATTTTACTGTCATTTAAACAAAACCTTAGAAAACATATTTTCTTTGACAAGCTAATGCTAAATTTGCGCTTTCGAGATTCCAGTGTTAATCTGATCTCAATTCAATAGGAGACCAAAATAGGTAATATAGTCATCTAATAGGGGGATTACGTTGCTTGAATATGTATAAAATGCAGTTGCCAGTAACAGCTTTTCCTAGGTGAGGTATGTACATGGCTATACCTATCCACATCAAGCTATAAAACCACACGCTTAGCAACTTGCTGCAAGGAAAAAAAAACCCAGATTCATTGTGAGACAGACATCTGAGGTGCTTTTTATAAGCAGAACTGCAGATATTTGCTTTGACTGGTAGCAAATAGGATGATAGCAGATGGACAGCATCTGAAAATACACACTTCTTACAAACTCCTTTCAAGTCAACTACTACAGTCTTTTCATGCTCGTCTTACGCAGAGCAAGTGGAAACGATTTTAAATGCACACTTTCAAAAAATCTGTACTAAAAAGATGATCAAGATTTTAAATGTTGCCTTCAAACAATGTATTACAAGGGCATGTTCTAAGCAAAGCTGCTGGCCCTGAATCCTGGAAGGATTTAAGATGCAGCTACCATTCTGTACTCACAAATTTGTAAGCTACCTGATTCATGAGGTTACTAAGGTAACACATCATCTTAACTATACTCCTTATCCTGGGGTAGATGCCATGTTTTTCAGACGAATCATAAGGAGAAGGATGTCTTCCTTGCAGGCTTGTGCCAACCTTATCTACTGAAGTAGAGACTAACAGATTTATCATAGGGAAACACCAGATTGCAACACCTTGCCTGGTTTACATTCCCAGACACAGAAAAAAAGAGGAGGTAGTTTTCTGTTGGATCTTGTGCTGATCTTTCGTATGGATACTATCCACTGGTTAATTAAAAATTTGGAACAAGTTGAAAAGTACACTAAGAAAGATTTTGTTTCTGTACTGATATATAGGAAAGTAAAATAAAAAGGAATCTCACCGAGTACAAATTACTCCTCCAGAAAAACCTAGGATCCTACAGGCATGTTTTCTGAACCAACAGGTATCCGTTTCTAAACAACGGGGCTGAGTCGCACCTTTGAGAACTCTGACCCAAATCCACAGGCGTAGTTAGGCACCTTAATCCCACAGATAATCCCATATCTCACTGAAGCAGAAATCAGAATTTACAGAAATGACACCTCTAAATACCTCTCTGTTAGATAAAGTTAATGATCCACAAAACAGCCTCCTTTCAGACTTCATAAAACGTTGAGTGAGAAGCTAAAATCACATGGCCATGGAACCCAAAATGCTCAGTAAGAACAGGTGACACAGGAAGAATGCACTGACCATATAGCAGGAAATGGGGCCAAACGTGTCTAAGGATAGCAGCCTGTTCCCCCCCATACCTGCAGCTCTGACAGCACAGATGAATAATCTTAGCAACAACAAGGGTAACACTTCTCAAAGGAATAACGGGTTTGAACTGATTTGGCAGACCTGAACAAGAATAAGCCTGGCAGGGCAATGGTGATGATTCTGCACACTCTGCCAGCTCCCTGTGTGGATTAGACTTTTCTGTGTGGGATGCCTCATTTCTAGATTCTGCAAGCAGACCCAGTAGCATCCTCTTGCTCTGTACTGAACACCATACCCCACAGCTTTGGAAACATTCTTCAGCAGTTGCTAGAACAGACACATAAAATAAAGAATGAGAGGGGGAAAACAACATTTAAGTCTTGCTTTCATGTTAAGATAAGCCTGCCAAAATGAGATGAAGCTACCAGAAAGATAGGAAACGGATTTTCTAAAACAATAACAACTTTTGTCCTCTGTAACTATTTTCATAGAGAGAGATGTCAACAGCTAAATTTTCTTGACTAAGAAAAGGAGAAAAATTAGTTCTCAGCTATTCCAACAGCAGAAGCCAAAAATACCATTATAATCCATCCAGAAAATGTAAAAATTGCCTATATGTCTTCAAGCTCTCTAAATCTGCTTCCTATTTTAAAAGGCCAGACAGCAGTAAACCAAAAGATTTTGGAATTCCTGATCTATGTCAAAAATGTATTGCTAGCAACAGGCAAACTTGTCTGTGAGTATGTAAATCAGAAGCCACTAAGAAGACTCCTGGCCCTTGAAATCCCAACAAGAGCAGCAATACCTCATTTCCAATACAGATTAATCTGTGGAAATTAACAGTTCAGCAGTTTAAACCAAGTAAAACCACATAACTAATCTCAAAACATGCAAGAACACTGTCTGTACATCTTTTTTTTCATATCTGACATTAAAGACTGATATAACCTGAACTACTGCTCTGATGCACTTGTTTCAGAACAATGCTCCAGAGAAAAATACAGTCTCCCAAGTGAGCTGGCAGAATTTTGGTAAGATGTCTAACTTTCTCAGTTAGATATCTAGTCCAACTGATTTACTTCTACCTAGTTAAACTAGCAGCTTTTAAATGGAAGTGAAAAAATCAATTTGTCACTAAAGAGAAGCATATTCAGTGTATTCTTGACAATATTAAAATAATTAACACCTTTCATCTTAACAAAATTTGTGGTTTAACACTGATTTCCATGAACAAAATGGCTTTTTCAAATCTTCTTATTATGGGTGTTAGCAGCATTTTTCCTCTTAAAGCATTTGGTCATGCTTGAGATATAAAATGTTTTTATGAATCTTAAAATCCATACTAATTGAAGGATACAGGCACCATTACCAGACTTGCCTTGCTGCTTGGCAAAGGTGGAGTCAGAATGTCTTCTCTGTTGCATTGCAACAGAACATTTGGAGATGATGCAAACTATATCAGGTCAGAATATTTAGAGAAAAATGTAACATAAAAAACCCCAACCCATTCACCACTCTTCTGCAGGAAGAGATGTTCCCTAAATAGTACTAATTTAAACTTTCACTTTCAAGAGAAGAGTCACATGTTATCCAGGGCTTTCTTTTGATTCTGTGTTGTATCTGCTCACTTCTGCTGATCACAATAAAGTTTTGACTGTGCTCAGCCTTGAAGCTCAGTTTATCTTTCCAAGTGTTTCCCGCATGAATAGCATTACTAAATGAAGAATAGAAAGCTTTATTGCTCAAATATAATGACCTCAAACAAAGTAATAAAACCAAAACCCCAAAAACAAAAGACCACCACAGCTTGACTAGATTCAAATCAAATACACTCCTGAATAACTAATTCCAATCAATAAGCTAGGCAAAAATGACACCTGATGACCTTAAGAAGATTTTTGCTTGTTTTGAAGTGACTTCCTATGTCTCTTATGTGACATTGCAGTTCTTCTTGTGCCAGCTGTTCCCAGGGTACTAGTTACCAACACAGACTCTGTGCTGGGAACATTCAATGCCCAGTGTTAGGGAAGTGAGTCTTTGTTCCCTCAGTAAACCTAACAATCGGAGCTGGTAGGAACTGAGAACAAACACCTTGCACTCACAGGACACAGCAGCACACAGACACACAGGCACATGCTTTCACATTTTGTTTCACTGCACTGGAAACCCACCGTATCCCCCTGCTTGGATGGGTGTTTTTGGAGAAGCACAAGCATATAGACTAAAATCCTCTGTCTGGAAGCCAGCCCGGTTCAACGAGGGCTCAGATGCACTGCGGTGAATTTTTGGCAATGACCGGGCCAGAAGCTCAATGGAGGCAAGAATCTGAAACACAGAAAATATATGATATCAAACCTGTTATTCCAAAGCTTTAACTCTCTCTTTAAATCAAAGGCAAAATATCAAATAACTACATAAAAACATTTAAACACATATTACAAACAATTTTAAAATATAGCTTACTGCACGGCACTCTTGATGTCTGTATCCCAAGGAAGTTGAAAAGGACGGTTGGGGAATTTTTCCCTTTTAAAAGCCACACTAATTCCCTCTAAGCACAGTGAAAACACCTGCTTTTTACTGGGCTCTTTGTCTATGCCCTAGTACCTGCACCTGCCATTGCTGGAAACAAACCCAGCTCTGCCAGCATATTGCTTAATAACATTTACCAAAAAGTCAGCAGGGGGAGCTCCTTATCTTTTGAAATTGACTTGGTCATATTCAAAACAGGAAAAATCAGATTTGTGCCCTCCTCCTCCTCATCAAGCTTTTTGAACCAAGCCTTCCTCAGCAGGCACAATAAAAATCAAGTTCTATGGCAAAACTATCCATTTCCCTTCATGAAGCTTGGGGGAGAGCAAGGAGGGCAGTGTAAACATTTCTGAGCATATATACCAAATACTAATGTGTGTGACTATTACTTGCATTATCTCCCAGCTGTAATTTTCTCTAGCATGTAAATACTTTTCCAAATACACAGGTCATATTAATACCTGTGTTTTGAAATTAAAATGAGCATTTCTCATAAAACAGAACTAACCAGGTACTGAACCAGTTCTCTTATGAAATCCTGCCACACCACCAATAAAAAAAATTTGGAACTGGCCAGTGAGTTCACAGATTTAAACTGGAAAGTCTGTTGAGAGCTAAAGAAGAACATTTCTCACCTGGGGAAAAAGGGGTCTCTCATCTCTTTTCTTTTTTAAGCATTCTGCCATTAGTCTCTTCATAGCTTTTGGACAGTTGCTCCGTACTTTGCTGAGGTCTGGAGATAGATATCCTCGTCCCACCATGAAAATGATCTTTATTTAAGGGGAAAAAAGATGAAAGAGGAAGAATTTGAGTTGATAAAATAAACAGTAACAAAAGATGAACATTTTGCTAGACTATTTTGCTTGCAACAGCAAGCTTTCTGCTCCCAGGAAACATTATCTAGTGTTGAAATTGACAAATTTCGGAGAGTAATGCTTGCTAACCTATTCAGTACAGAGAAAAAATTGGATCTTTCCTCCTCCTCAGAGAGATTTCTGTGAAACTTCAACACTAGTAAATGGTTACCATTTATAGCAATAACCACCTAAGGAATGGTTCTTTGGTGTCAAAAACTGACAAAAACAAGAACAAGCAACTATGTGGCAGGAACAGAACATCTAAAAATAAATATTCTGTAGAAGGAAATATTCTGTTTTATATTACAAATCAACAACAACTTCACATTGAAAGGTACTTTAAGACACACATGGACTTTGAATATTAAAACCCTTTACCTTCTGAAAATTGATTCCATCATATACTTTTCCAACACAAAAGCTTATTCTTGTCATCTGACCATCTCCCCCCACTCTCCCAAAAAAAGAGAAAAAAACCCTCAAAAGAAAAAAAGAAACTGGCTCTTCTCTATAGAAGAGGAGACAGGCTTGGTATTTTTACAGTAATTTTTTTAACATGGAAGGCTATATTTCCCCTAAGGATAAAACTTAAGCATAAAACGAAATAAACTGATAGGAAGCAGGAAAACAAAACAGAAATATGGTTAATCATCTCTTGTATATATAAAAAAACCATCAAGCATCATCATATCATGCCAAGGTCAATTGCAATGTGGTTTGAGTACCGCAGTAGCACTGACACTAAAAAGCACTGCCAAATTAGCTAATCAAAATCCATTCATGCTGCAGGAGTAATCACTGCCTTTCCTGAGTACTCAGACAACCCAGCAGGTGTATCAAACCTTTTCTCTAATGAAGTGTAAGGATTTCATATCTTGACACAGGAGGAAAAAAAAAAAACAAACCACAAAAACAACAGAAAACCCTCACATTTCAGGTGTGCTATCTATACATGTTATTTATACTAACACAATCCTGGTCCCTTTTTAACTTCCTGCTTCAGTCATATCTGTGTTGGCATCAAGGAGGAGCAGATAACTTCCATATGGTTTCTTTAGAAATTGCCATGTGCCAGAGCAGGCTTTCGTAGTAGAGACTTGTGTACTGCATTCCTTATCTCTCCTGCCATCAGACTTACCATTATCTAGCTGTTGGTATTTTCTAAATAATGGTAGAAGTTGAAAGTATTAAAAATTCATTATTATTCATGTATCAAATATTTTCTTTACAAATAATATAGGGGCTAGTCTTAATTTTAGACTAGAGAAAAGAGAGTATCACTACAAGAACAGTCTAGAAAAATCTGTTAAAGTGAGAGAAACACTCTGAGGTATAACAGGAATGACACTTTGCTCACAAAGAATCTTGGTTGTTTCATAGTAGCTGATGTGGATGCACCAGAGAGTGAGGAATATTTACAACTTTTCATATAACAAGGAGTGACAAGGAGTGACAAAACTTCTTTCAAAGACAAGGAGTGACAAAACTCAAGACATTAGATCACACATGTTGGCTTCACCCGCATTTTAAAATTTGTTCCAGCACCTCATTGTAAGCACCCACATCACCGGGTTCATCTTTCAGATCTCAAAAGGTAAAAGCTAAACAAGGCCAAATACGGTTTTTAGAAGGCTGGAACCATCTGGCCAGGAATCCAGACATTTCCCTTCTTCCAAAAGGCAAAGCCAAAATTATAAAAAAGGAAAAAAAAAAAAAAAACAAAAAAACAAACCACCTAAAAAGAGTCACTCCAAATTTGATGAATTGGGATGAAGTGTTCTGGCAGATAGGAAAGCAGCCTTATAAAATGGCATTCACAGATGAACGTTGCTATGGTTTCAATTCTCAAGTACTGACAGTGAAAAAACAAGGGATAAGGACACAGATGCAACAAACACATCACTGCTCAGACAGAGAGTAGTTTACACTGAAGATCTTGATGCACAGATACTACTATCAGGTTATACAGAAATAACTGAATCAGGTATGCCTTCCCAAACGTGCTTATCCCATGCAGATACATTACAGTGTGTGAGATCATTAAGACTTAAGGATTATTTGTTCATAATTAAATGACCTTCTTACAGGATCCCCAGGCTCTGGAAAATAATGTAGTCCAGCAAGCAAGATTTGAGAAATGCTGATATTCTGCAATTGAGTTAGATGGTGCATGCTCTCTCAAAGTTGAAATGAATAGAAAATGTTCAGTGAGATAACTGCTCCTCTGTTTTATCAGTTGCACTATTTATTATTCACTGCAAGTGAAGGGGTGGGGAGAACAAGAAAAATAACTCAACACATACATGGGGGACCATTTTGCCTTTGCAGAACTATCCTAAACTAGATTACTTTTAAGTAATCTGTTCTCTCCCTAATAAGCATCCTGGCAACCAGTTCAGAAGTGGAAAATTTATTTTTAAAATAAAAAGAATACAAAAAATACCTCAAGAGAACTAAGCAAATTGTTGCTATATGGCTGAAGCAGATCTAGAAAATGCACAAATGTCATCTCACAGCATCAGAATCAGAAACATCAAACACACAGAACATGAGAAAGTTCACCACCCAAGGCTGACTCAATCTGTTTCAGACACTTGACTGAAATTAGTGCCTCCCCTTACCTGATCCCTGTTGTTGATGTTGGAGTATGGCAACTGTCCAGTCATCAATTCATAGAGAACAATCCCAAATGCATACACATCTGACTGAAAACTATATGGGTTTTTATCTTGCATCCTAATAACTTCTGGTGCCTGTATCAGAAAAGGCAAGAATTAGTTTTCATTTCTCTACATTGTGATGCAGCACACCTACTAGGAACAAACCATGGACTTGTCCAGGGTACAGATGCAAGGCCCACTCTTGCCTTCAGGTGCTACTGGGTCCTAATACAGAGTGGATGCTGATGTGAATCTCAAAATTCATTGCTTCATTTCAGCTTGGTGATCCAGAGCAAAATTACCTTAGCCATGCTGAGAAGTACACGAATTTGGAAACTACAATTCTAATGACAGTGAAAACAATGCCAGCTAACAGAGCCTTTCCAGGGAGAAAAGGAGGATGTGGAGCTGCACAGGAGATTGCAGTATGAAGCAACTCTTCTTGAATCCTTAAAACTTAAGAGCATCTTACTTTTTGCTGAGCTAGTTCCTCTACTCTTTTGCAGGACGTTTTGTAAGGCTTTTCTCACCTTCTCCTCAACCCTAGATTAATGATAGTAATTTTCCTTAGCCACCATTTTCATTTCAGTACAAATCTCAGATTAAAGAAGGAGACACTAAAGTTTTCCTGCTGACTACTGGAAAACACATGCTTAAAGAAGAACTGAAAAACATTCACTTACTACTTCATATGACTGCTTGTCTTTTCCAGCTTAAGCTAGCTTTTATACGTGCCAGAGTGAGAGGAGCAGGAAGTCTGGCCAAAGGTAAATAAATTTGTTGAAACAAGCTCACTACTTCACTCTTGCTTACCATCCATAGAATGGAACCAGACAACTGTTCAAACTGTTGGGATCCACTCCATCGTGACTTCACTGTAGCTAGACCAAAATCACCTATTTTTACCGTGAGGTCTTCATGAAGAAAAATATCTAAGGGGGGAATGTTAAGAGAAAACAGACAAGCAGCACTGGCCCTGTCCTAAAGGAACAATAAACAGCTACAGATTTGCAACATGAACCTGCCAGTTTTAACCACTAACCATCACAGAAGAAGGTTTTCGTATCACACAGGCTTTAAGCAGCCAGCATGGTGAATTATGGTATGTAAGGGTTACGTAAGTTATGACTGGGCCAGTGCTGAACAGACCACAGACAGGTGGCTTTCATGAAGTGCCAAAAGTATGAGAAAAGCTGAAAATATGCTATGAGCCAACTCATATAATCTTTCATTACATGAAGAAACCAAAGGATGCAAAAACATCTTTATGATACTAACTAAAACTCCTTATGTAATCGCAATAAAATCAAAAGACATAGTAAGCTACTATTTTGTTATTGGTGATATTACTCCTTCTCAGTGAAACTTCTATTTGGCAAATAGTCACACATGAACAGCTTTTCACATCAGTAAGTTAATTTCCGGCAGAAAAAACCCCAAAACCAGAAATGCTTTCTCTTTCCCAAAGTACATCTCTGGAAAAGGATACTATTACTCTTGAGGTCTCTGTGGATGATTGACTTGGCATGCAAATAACTGAAAAGGAATATCACAGATTAGGTGGGTTAGATAATACTTCACCAATCAACAACTTAAAATTCACTGTAGTACTGAAACACAAATTCTGTTGACATTCAGACTGTACATTTACGCAGGCAGTAAAACTTCAGTTACCCATGACATGTTTCTCCATGATGATTTCTACAACATTCAAAGGAAAATATAAAACAAAGCTTAGATTTCCAGCTCAAATCTGATGTTACTGATGAATAATAATTATACTCGAACTTCTGCTTTTCAATTCTAACTCCATATTCACAGTAAAAAAAACTTCAGTAATTTTTTTCATATCATTCCATACTGAAAGTTCTGCCTCTTAGCCTGTCTGCCTCTTAGCCTGGGGACTGTCAAGACTTTGTGAGCTAGTCATAGCTTTAGATAAGGTGTTTCTAAATTGCAGGAGGTAAATGTGCTTCCCGGTCTCAATGTGTACTCGAGTACACTAACTACTTTTTAGTAGAGGAGTGGAAAACAGATCCCCTGATTGCAGCCTGGATAAACAGATGGCAGGGAACACAGAGGAAAGTACTTGCCCCCCAGCAGATACAGCCTGAATTAGTCTCCCATGGCTCTTTGTTTAGTCAATGAGATTGGCACAAACTGCTGGAAAAGCCCCAATTAATGTCTCTGCTTTGAACCGTGTTAACAAAACAGCTTCTGCATCTCCCCTACCTACAGATAGAGCCTGAGGAGATGCACAAGCTAACAGAAGGCTAAGGCTGGTTGCTGCAAATACCTCCACACCTCTTGACTGAAGATGTAATGGAATACTGAGTAGAAAAATGGCACAATGAACTGCAATCATCATAGTGGTTTTTCAGCTGAAGTGAGAGTTCTCTGGTCTTAAAGCAGTGTTCTGAATTTGACAAACATTTGGCTGGTTTGGTAAATTCTAACTCGATTGCCCTCTATGAGAGTAAAGATTATTTTCAATCCTCAGAACAAAATAGCTATGTCTCTTCAGATGTTGAAAACTGTTATTCAGAGAGCTCCGATACTTTCACCAAATGCGTTGAGGATTGAAACAGGACCCTGGGCTCAGCAAAGTGAGCAGAGAGCTGGCCCTATTTGCCAATGTCAGCCAGAGTGTGAAGGAGATAAGTAAACATTGCCCTAGTGCTCATTTACAGACAAAGTAATTCAGTACTTACTCCATGCCTTGTGCAGTCTGTCGTGCAATATCAATTAGCTTGATCATTTCAAATTTGGTCTCAATGATGTGTAGATGGTGATACAAACTGGATCCTTCACACCATTGTGTAACAATAGCCAACTGGGGTTTTGTTGAATAACCCATGAAAAGCAGGATATTCACATGTCGTGTTTTCCTGTTTACAAAAAAATAAGAATCAGGAGGAAATCAGATCAGGAAATCAGGAAAATCCAAGCAAATCTATTACAGTCAACATATATATTTCCAAACAGAAGGTGTTGGGTCAATCTCAACATCTACTATGATAACATGATAACCTCTTACTAGATTAATTTAATGAATTACTCCTGAAGTTAGCCTTTCTTATCATACTAACATGGAATAACTACTCTGGGGTAAGTGAAAAATGTCAGAACTCTTTTCTATTTTCTTATATTAAAAAATTAACATGGGGATGGATCCCAGTGTGTGAGCCTTTGTCCTTGCAGCAATGTGGATTAGGACATTCTATGCTATGTGACTGTGCCTTTTTCAGGTTTAAGAGTTGGTCAAGTGATGCTGAGAGTAACTGCTGCAGAAACAAAAAACAAGCAGTTTCTTACAAATCCTACCACAAAGCTAAGTAATGATGAATCATAATGGAGAAGGCACAACTACAGGTAAATCTGCCCTGTCTGAGTCAAAGGATAGAATGAAACAAAAAGACAAATAGGCTGGCCTCCATCTCTGAGACTACTGGCAGAATGCTGGACTAAGATGTTTGATTTCATTAAGTTCTGTCAAAATTCTGTCAAAAAAATGAGGAGCTAATCAAAGTAGCACACCCCAGAAAGCCTCTACTTCCACAACTATGAGCTTAGAGTTTTTGGAACTAACGTTTTCCTAGGATAAAAGACTGACAATTCCTTTTCAGCATGTAACTTACTTGGGATGTTCCTGCAGCATAGGTTCCCACTCAACAGGGACAAAAAGACAAGCTCCCTTGTTTCCAGGGACAAAAATCTTCTTGCTGTTTTGTTTCTTAAAACACAATTAAGCTCCACACTGCTCAAGACTGTACTTTGATATATATTTTTTGTACACTACTTTGATGTAATGCTTCTTCACAATATATATTCTATCATGCTAATGGATTTTCTTTTAAAAGTTGAACCCAAACCAAATACCTCCCCTGATAGGAGAAGCAGTAGACATGAGAAAAGGAAATCAAGAAGTGACCTTATGAAAATTACATTAAAAAAAAAACAAACCACCAAACTCAGAGAGAGAGATTAATGGTACTGAATAGAAACTATCAAACAACAGATAATATAGGCAGAACTGTAGATGAAAAACCAACCATTAATCATGCTCTCCTTCAATTTCAAAATGTGAATGAGAAGAAAGAAAGGCCTCCAGCTCCCACTTAGGCTTAACTGTGCCCTGGGGGTAGCACCTCAGTAAAAACCAGTTCTGAGTGTTTGGACATATGTATTGGCACCATAGGTGCACAGACAAACATACACAATGGTACAAAAAATATTTTTAAATGGTTATTTTTTCTTCCTGAAGTATCATCACATAGGTGTGAAATCAATGTGTTCTAATGGAGATCTAAACTTCAGTGATTAATGAAGCACTAATCTACACACAATTTTTCATGCCATTAAAAATATTCTTACCTGAGCACTCCTACTTCATTTTTGAAAGCCTGTAACTGTTGAGGTGTGGGTGCTGTAACATTCAACATTTTCACTGCCACATCACCTTTAAAACAGCAATTTTTAGTAAGTGCCATTGATACATATTTCTCTCTTGAGAAAATGCTATACAGAGCATCAGAAATTTTGGGATACACTGTATTTTTAGCTTACATGAAATAAATAACTACAATTATAAAATAAGTCAATATTCAGTAAAATATACTATTCTTACTTTACTTTAAGAAATCATAGCCAGGCCAAAGCTATTAAAACTACACATTTGAAATCCTCATTCATCAAGATGTATACTTCTGCCTTTCTAATGTTTCATATTTACCCTAATAACTTCTCAGTTCAGAAGAACATGCAAGAGTTGAGTTTCTAAGCAATATGAAGTTCTTACACTAGTTATTTAGCACACCACTTACTAATTTAAAATCATATTTACTGCCTTCACCACATTCTCCCCATTATGTCCACATCCCTCTTGTTCTGAGGAGCCCAGAACTGGGCCCAGCATTGCAGGTGTGGCTTCACCAGTGCTGAGGAGAAGGACTGTGTCCCTTAACCTGCTGCAGCCCAGGAGCCCATCTTCCCTCTTTGTGACATGGGCACACTGCTGGCACACATTCAGCCTGGGGCCCACCAGAATCCCAGGTATGTTTCTGGGAAGCTGCTGTCCAGCTGGGTGTGTCCTGGCAGGCACTGTCACCTCCTCAAGAACAGCTGTTTGCCATGATGACCACATACCATGCCACTTTCCTTTGTAGACTGTTCCAAATGATCCAGATCCTATCCTTTGTCCAACTGTGATCTGTCCATCTGGTATCTCCCAATCATCACTTGAATCCCGTCGACCAAGAGTTTTCTTTATATATGTGCAAAAACAATAAAAAGGAAGAAAACAAGTGCGTTAATGTCTCTGAAAACATGAATGTCTCTTTAGTTAAAAATTTGTCACGAGCATTTCCTACCATTAATGTCCTAAAATGATATTCTTTCTAAGATGCTGTTTTTTTGAGTTTTAAAGCTAGCCTTACACAAAACCTCAGGACACAGGTATGCCAAATTATTACCTGGAATGAAATATTTGCAACAGCTTTCTGGCAGTGTTAAAACCAGAAAATATTAATAAATGCTTACAAAAAAAAAGTTATATTTGATTTTATATTCTTAATTGTAATAGTAAAGTGTGAATTCAAAAAAAAGTGGATATTTTAATGTTTTCATGTATCACCTAAAAATTTGTTACATATGTTCATTACTTTCCAAGTTTATGAATCACGATGGAAAAAGTTAAGCTGCTATATGAAGGGCAAGTGGCATTACAATATGCAGGACATCAGTAAAAGTAAATTTAGACAATTATTTAAATTGTTTATATATCAGTCCCACAATTATTTATGGGTTTAAAGTGTGTTATCCCACTCTATTATTTATTAGTTTAAAGTCCTTGATCATTGCCACATTCATCTTCAAAATAATTTAGAAAACTTGGATGAAAGAAAAGTGAGAGAAATATGGTTGTGTAGTATTTCTACACAAGAAAACAGCTGATGTTTCCCTTACCATTCTATTTCTGTCTTCTGAGGATGAGGATGATTTCCTTTCCCGTTGGGGTCCTGGTGATTTCTGTAACGCTTTCACATTGGTTAGTGACCCAGGCAAAGAAGCGGGAGGTGTTGCAGACAAGCCTGCAGCTGAGCCTAAATTTCAGAAATAGGATAGTTTTATCTGTAAGAATCCATCCTACAAGAATGTATTGATATTAGGTGCAAGAATTGTGTTTAAGATGCAGTATCTCTAAACATCAATGAGAATGTTAAGAGAGAACAAATATATACAGGAATACTGTCCTAATATTAGATTAGTGCTCAAGACTCAGATTTCAGAAAGAGACAAGTGCATAGCAAACATCCCTGTATAGACACTCTCCCATCTCTTGTTCATGAATTAATAAAAGTACAATGTCTTTTTAAGTAAAAAAAAAAAATTACTTTAAAATGTATTTTTAAAATTCTATCAGTTTCTTTGAGAACAGTAGCATTTCAGCTAGCAGCATCTATCTCTGATATTTCCTGTAGCTAAGCTTTCAGGAGCCCAACAAATAGCTGAACTACTGTACTTTAGAATCAAACTACACTAAATGCAAATAGTTTAAATCTTTTCTGGTTGAGTCTCCAAGTGCCACCTTAAAATAATTTGGCTGTTTTAAAGCTATCTGTTAGCAGAGAACTATTATTTAAAAATAAGTACTAGACTTTAGAAAGGATTGAAAAAGAACAAGTACTTTAGTGAGCTATTTGAAGCATATTCTAGGAAACACAAGAAAGAACAGTAGGTCTGTAGCCTATAGGGTTATCTAAACAAATCTATGCAGGAAAATGTTATTAAGAGAGCTGTTTCAGAGCCCCAGTGGCCCTTTTCAAATAGAGCACTTCACCTAGATGCTGCTTTTTAAAATACATCACAATTATTCCTAACAAGGTTATGCTAACCCTTGAAATGTAAAGGACATAAAATAGGGTCAACTGTTAATTAAATTCATGCTGCTTTGCTAAACAATGTGTGTCATTGAACAAGACCTCTAACATTCCACTGCCTTCTCTCATCAGTGCTCTGGAAGTGGTGGAAGACAATATTCTTCCTCATATTGTCTTAGAAACTCCCCTCTTAAGCAAAAAGTATCTCTTAATGGCAACTAGAGTTCAAAATAGACTTAATGACTTTTTAAATGGTTGCTTCAGTCACTCAGTGCATGCTAATTTATCAGACTATATGTATCCATCACTGGACTCAGTAAGCTAAAATCTATACACTTGGAAGTGGATGCACAAAATAACACACCAACAGATAAAAAAAAAGGGACACAGCATCTGTAAAGTGTGTCCCACATACTAAAGCAACAATAATGATGCATATTGGCCATCCTAACTACATTTATAAGCAGCTGGAAGCTAGCGACCTGAAGGATGGACTTGTGTTTGTGTTATGGCCACTACACTGTCATTTATTTATTATATGATTAATCTGAAATCAAACATACATGGAATTAAACATATGATGTTTCCAGAACATGAGCAATTTTCAAAAAATTTACTGGGCTGCAGATTTCCTCTGCAATAGCAAAGATCTGGGATGCATTTTCTTTGAGGTAACTAAAGTCCCCTATTTAAATTTTAATACAACAATATGGGAACACTAGCACAATATTCACCCTTCAACAAAAATGCTTACAGCACATGGCAGAACACTGTAGTTAATCTGTTCATAATAATACCAGATGGCCTGTTTCCCAAGTTATTAGAGTACTTCAGATAATCTGGATTTAAGTCAATAGCTTGGATTCTGAAGCTGTACGTAACACATTTCACTCTGTAGCCAGTTTGCTTGTTGGGAACACCTGTCTTCTTACAAAGACTTCTGGAAGATCTTTACAAGTTCAAAAGGTGAACTGCTCTGGACATATTCTGAAACAAAAGCCTTTGAAACAGCCAAGATGGTAGCATTTGAAAACCACGCTACATGCACTGAACTAACAGTTTCTATACGTATTATGTAGACACACAAGTATAAACATTTCATGCTCTTAGTAAATAGTTGTTTTCCCCAGCATATGAAATCCCACAGAGGTTTTTTGGGATTTTGTGCAATACAACAGATCCATTGACAGCTTAAGGCCTGAATTACCCCCATGGTCAATGACATGAAAATCTAAGTGTCTTATTTTACATAGTACAGTACAGAAATACTGTTTCTGTCAAATTTACTAACTAAATAAAAACTACTAAAACCATCTACAGCCCCGATGTGGTGTCAATAGCACATTGTCAAAATGAAGCATTTGTTGAAAGCTGACATGACACATTACTTGAAAAGCTTGAGACCTAACAAGATATCAATGGAAATGTTTGTAATTCACATTTGATTTCCTACATCACTTTTCAAAACAAAGAATATTAAATATAGAAGACTGTTATAGCACTGAACTGACTTAAACTGAACAGTCAAGGAAATTCTAAGTTAAGGACATAATTTTATCTTTAAAATCATTGCGATGCAATCCAATGCCCTTTGTTTAGAAAAATTATGTTAAGGTCCACAGAAAAACCTCAACTATGAAATTCCTTGCTTTTGAAGATTTAAGTCAGACTTCATTTATAATCATTTTCAAGCGTGTAAAGGTGAAAGTGAGTATGTGTGAAAAGCACATTCAAAGCATTCCAGCCAGGCCAAGCAAAAACCAGAGGTGTTTCGATAAACTCACACACTTACATACACACGGTGTGAGGGTGAGGCACAAACAGCATCTGTGGTTTTACTTATTTTGTTTGGGTGAAAACAAGAAAGAAGAGCCCAACTACCTCTGAACACTGGGCCAGGCTCAAAATCAAACACTATTTCACTGGGGACAGAATGAAGGAGGGGACTGGGAGTCCGGGATTGGTATTTCCGAAGACAGCGCATCAGCTGGTTCAAAGGGGCTGTTAGAGAGAAAGAGACGGGCAGGCAGAGACAGAAAGACAGACACACAGAAGAAATGAAAGAAGTCATGGGAAATAACTAGGATGCTTTGACTCCTAACCATAGATTGCTTCTGTATTTTGAAGGAAAAAAAAGTCAATTCCCAAGAACACAGTTTCAGGACTGGAAACAGCCAATTGTTTTCAGATGCCAAGCAGACAGTTTATGATCAAAAGTTAAAACCAATATGATCACACAACATTTAAATGTTGGACAAAATGGGCAAAACTCTGGAGACCCACACCTATCAACACATACAAAAATAGCTAAAACTGGCAACTTGTAATTAGTAGCTCGCAGGGTTAAAGGAAAATTTGTTTTTAAAAGTGACTATCGCTGGCATTATTAAAGACAGCTCCATCAAACACAACACATCCTACCAAATACCAGATTCATACAGGAAAAACAAAGTCAGTGAAAGCCCACAGTACAAAACCTTTGAGATAAGGAAAGGGTGCATGATGGTAATTCAGACCCATACTTATGGCTGAGGCAAGTTATAATTAGTAGGAGACAATTGTGTTACTGATTTGGAGTTGAAAAAACTGTCATATGCCTGTCCTACTTAATATTTCTCTATTTTCAATATTTCTGCTTTATTCTTACATTCATAGGAATAAATACAGCACATAAAAAGCCATCTTCAGGACCTTGACAACCAGTAAGAGAAATTACTTAAGAGGCCCATGACAATACATGAAGAAAAATACACCTCCTGGTACTAGTTCTGACTTAATGGTGAATTAGGGCAGTGAGTTACTGAAGGAAACAAAAAAGACCTGGCTTTAGCGTAAGATCCTAATAATCTGCTTGCAAGAGTAGCACAGGCATGCAGTACAGCAAAGCAGCAACTTCAGCAGGGGTAGAGGGGGAGAAGAACCGGAGTATTTCAAGCTGCTTTAGGATGCAGCAGTTAGTATGGAAGGCTCATCTACCATGATGGTTTTCCTTGAAAACCCCTGTTGTTTCCACGGGCAAAAGGTAACAACAGGCATAAAAATCTTTGGGAAACTGTAGTGTATCTATCTGTGGGCAGCCATATGAGTGAATAAGAGTGTGTGTGTGTGTGTGTGTGTGTGTGTGTGTGAGAGAGAGAGAGAGAGAGAGACTAAAAAAGTGAAAGTGTGAAGTAATTTTAAAACTAAAAAACCTAGATACTACTTTGAAATGTTTTCTCCTTCTGTCTCCCCCACTCCCAGAATGACCAGCAAATGACTCAAATCCCTGTGAAACAAATACTAAGTTAATGGACAAGCAAATGTAAATTCACTTTTTTGTTCTAGTCATATTTGGAATTGTGGCTGTGTCTTGTAGAAAGAAGTAGGGTAACGGGAAGGGACAAGGCAGTTGTGTAATTAAATGTAAACCACGAGTTAGTTTAAATGCTACTTACCTCCCTCTCCTCGTAAACTCTGGTCTCTAATCAAGTCCTATAAAAAACCAAAAAGCTGTGTTTAACTTAGGTATTAACATTTACATTCTGGTATCATTTGAGACTGTTTGAGAATTCATATGTTCCCCATGAAGTAGAAGTGGCTTCCTACACTGACTTACTAATAGCAATAACTCCAAAGAACTACTACAATTCTCAAAATTAAGCTGCTTTAAAACAGCATCTCTTAGCAGTAAAGTGAAATTGTACATCACCCAAAAGAGATGCTGACAAGAAAATATTGATTTAAAAACACAGTTGGTCAAAACATAGGAAGATATATTGAGTCAAATGTTCCTATTACTATAAAACAAATTATTTGAATTGTCATATCAGAACCTGGGACATCAACTTCCTGTACTGAGATACACCAGTCAAAGGAATCCTGTTTCGTTTTGTCTTGTAACAACACACCAAATTTGCATAGTCAGGCACACAGTTTTTAGAAATGACTAACTGCAGAAGGCTTTCTTCACTTGCAATCCTCTGTGAACAGAAAGCATCTTTTGCAACATGTCAAAACTAAAAGCAAACTACACTAAGGATGTTGTAAACACAAGTAGAAAATTATAGGAGTTTCCTTCTGTATGCCCATTTTTATAATAAAGCTTTATTGGTTACACTATTATATTTATTCCCTTACTGTTCCACAATATTTATTCATTTACACAGCTATGCTTTGCCAAAAGCACTGCCTATGCCTCAGCTGCAACACTGCCATATACCACATGCAAATGTCTACATTTGTCTAGCCAGACTCTTAAAATCAACATTTCAACCTTTGCCTCCGCTCACATGCAAAACAGATCTTGCACCCCAGTGTCCAGGTAGATTTCAAGACTGCTCACCTGACAAATGACTAATTTCTAGAGAGCAGACTTAGGGGAAAATATAAACTATGTATGTTTGCAAAAAAATGAACTGTGTATGTTAGCAAAATTAGCAAAAGGCAACATCTCAAAATCCTAACTGTCCTTATGCTAATCCCCACCATTATTATTAGTTACATTTCATCATCCAGAGATTTCAAAACTGTGGAAAAAAGCTTAAGCGCAGCAGTTTCTGAACTCCAAAGAACTGCTCAGAACAACATATAGTGGGATCTTGAACTCTTAAGGAACTATCAGAATATGTGAACTCAGCTTAATTTAATTATTTAGTGTCCTGCAATATCAATAATATTACTTGGAATACAAACACTAAAAAGTCTCCATCTTGCATAACAATGTGTTTAACAGAGAATGGTTTGCAAGAGTGGTTACTGGCTACAGCTAACAGCATGAGCCTTAGGACTAATTACAGAAAAGAAAACCCAACCAGTTGTTTGGGCAGAATATTTCTTTGAAAATTAAAAGGACAGGACTGTCAAAAGACAGTTCTACTTTTGCAGAATAGATTATTTATGTTCTTACAGCTCTCAACAGTGAAAAAAATCTATGAAAAAACTGAAAAATGAATGATCTTTGAAGATTGTGACAGACCACTGAGGATTATCTTAGCACTTCTGTGTACACAGTGAATTTAACACACTGATATTCACAAGGAACACATCAAATCTACTATTCCCAACTGTTAGCAGTACTTACATCAATATTGACTGGCTCGATTGTATTGATGTGGACGTTGGGAGCTGAAGAGGATCGGTCGCGTTGCCCAAATTGATTCCGATGGTCTTCATCTGCTGGTCGGAGGGGCTGTGGGATTGGAATGGATTTTGAAGGAGAAGGACTAGGGAGAATTGGTGGTCTGAGAAACAAAGTCAAGGAAAAAGAGGATTTAGGTCTACAAATGGCTTCAAACACTGCATAGTGGGTGTGGTAAGTCCTTTTCAACTATAATAATACATAACAAAAAAATCTGGTCTAAAGCCCTGCATGAAAACAATTTATAATGAATGGTCTCTACTCCGCTATGATCAATTGCAACAACTCTCTGTTGCATCAACTGCCTAATCACATGGCTGTGAAATGTTCTGAGTTAAAACAAAAAAAACTCTCCCATACCATACCAAACTAGTAATAATAAATCCTGATCTGAAAAAAACTCATGCTGTCCAACATGCATTGCAGATAACAAGATATACTCTGCAGTTTCCTCGCCTCCGAGTTAATGCAGTACACTCCTGTTAATGGTAACCAATTGAAAACTAAAATTGCTTAACATCTCATATTAATGTTACAGTCAGAAAATGTAATAAAATAAAATGTATGGATGGGATTTTTTTCAGTAAAGAAAGAGTGAAAATTACATTTGCTCATTCAACTTAATTGACTAATAATAATGTATTATTGATACTAAAAAGAACATGGCAAATGTATCATTGATACCAAAAATAAACATATCACCTTTTAACCTTAACCTTTAAGAAACAACCTTGAATAGCACATTTCAAATGTTATTTACAGCGCTACAATGCAATAGGTTTGACTGAAAGGTAAGTTTTCAGAATACACAAGCTTCCTGAAAAAATGCAAATGCTGCCATAAATGTAGATTAGGTCTTTAATTATGGTATAATGAACTGAATATTCAAAAGACAAAACAATTAAACACTTGGGGGTTTTGTTTGTAAAAAGGCAGAAAATCACTTCTTTGGTTATCCATTAATTCCATTAAAGTGCAATAAACTGGCAATTATCTCTTGCTCTAGTCAAGGTCAGTCACTGTTAAGCCTAATGATTCAATCTAATGGATATAAGGCAAAAGGCTAATAAAAACGTTTGCCACCTTTGTCAAAGAAAACTTTATATTAAAATACATATGGTATCTGACAACAATGTTTTTAAGAGTTGGTTTCTTTTTGTACATTCTCAAAGAGTAGTGGAGTTCTCCAGCCATTCAATGACTCATGGATTAATTATTTTGCCCACAAAGGCAGTGTTCACAGGGAGAAGCTTCAGAAATAAAACAGACAGCAGCATATAGCAGCAATAGGAACTGATGCCACCTCCTGTAAGCAGTGCTCCTTGGCCTCTTCAAAAACCTTTGGGGAAACAAACATTTTCAACAGGACATCTTGGCATTTTGTCAGAAACAGGTCTGTTTTATAGCCTACTATCCTACCTTTCATTTAAAAAGTTTATCCAGTTTGGCACTGCTCCCGGAACTCAGTGCCATCTGTATCCTAAGTACCTGTCATCTCTTCCTTCCTGGCCAAGAATCTCATAATTGAAAGTGGCAAAACAGAGTACTTGTGAATTAGTTCAAGTAACAGTCTAGTAAGTCTTCAAATGAAATATCTGAATATGCCTGGGAAGTGGGACAGAAGAGGCAGAGAGTTTAACCCTGCTTAACTTAAAAAAACAAAAAAAAAAAGCAGTTACCTAGTGCAACATGACAGAATACAGATATTGGGAAGATAATGGCAAGCAATGAACTAAAACTACCAATAGTAAAATCTCTGAGAAAGCACCTTGAAAAACCCAGCATTTCAGAAGCTGTTTTATAATTTCAGAACTATTTTTTAAAATGCAGTTGTAGATACACATAAGCTGAAGTTTTCATTCATTGCTACCCAAGTACCTTCAGGTAAAATATCGTAGCTGAGGAAGTTTTGAACTCCTGAATGTGTTTGTAAGTAAGTCATGCAACTAGAACACAAATCAGGAGATGGGACACTGCACAGATCCAAATGCAAGACCTGACTGACATTTAAAGGAATTCTATTTTCATGTTAAGGCAAGCATGTCAAGTGCTGTATGAAAAACGTATCAGGAGTCTAAAAGGTGTCTCAACCAGGTCATTGCTGGGGACAGCTAACTCCTGCTTAAACTTCCAGAGAGTTCTCAGGTAATAAGGAAATTAAGGGAAATATATCACAACATCCATCAGAACATTACAGGACTGACTGTGACAAACCATCTGAGCTCTGCCACATTACAAAAACAGAAGCAATCACATATTCTGGATCATGAGTAGGCCAAGGGAGAGAAAACCAGACTGAGGCAATATTGTTTCAATTACATCCTTCTCCGAGTCATAAATGGTCATCTGCTACTTCTGTTTGTCTAGTCACAGGTCATCATGTCCATCATGCTAACACAGACAGCATGCTACATCATACCATGTTAGAAAACAACTTGAACAGCTTTTTCCTACACATTAAATTCTTCCTGGGGGAACTCCAGATCTTTAGAAAATAACTGCAGGCTGATCAAGAATTATCTGGTTTTTTCAGTCTCTAAACGTATTACTTGGCATATCCTTGAGCTTTGGACAACAAAGAATCTAGAAATGGGAACCTCATAAGCAGTTAGCCACATGCTCCATTATGATTTTAGTAATGGGTGTCCTTGAGACTTTGAAAAAAGTAGGTTATTTCTGCTAAATGGAATTTTTTCTTGAAAAAGATAACTAGTGAAGTAAAAGAGACAAGGAGTTTGCTAGCTAAGACAGCCTACTGAGACCATAAGCTCAGAAAATATTACCAGCAACTTCTGCCTGTGTGTGGCAAAAGTTGGACCATGATCTGCATCAAGACCTTGTTCTATCAAAACCATGTCACAACGAAGAACACAGTGATCCTCTGAGCTACCAAAAGGCCTTTCCTACAGTATTCCTACATTGTAATCACTTGAGAAGAGTAGAAGTGACATTGGAGCTAAAAGGGCCAGATATCATTGTTCGGAAAAGGGTGACGTTGTCTATTTCCAGGCCAGTTCCAAAACCAGTTCTTATGCTATGGAAGCATTATGCTGACAAAACACACTGAAAAAAAAAAAAAAACAAACCAAAAAACAAACAAACAAAAAAGCAAAAAAACCAAACCAAAACAAAACCAACCAACCAAACAAAAAAACCAAACAAAAAACCCCAAAGAACAACCAATGAAAAACACCCCCAAAAGCCCCTCACAAATCAAACCCACAAAAACCCTTCAACAAACAAAAAGCAACCCCCACCCCCAAAAAATAAGACTGAGGCTTAAAGGAACATGTAGTTTGAATGTCAGAATCTGAATTTCTGTTGTTCCTGTGGCCTTTGTGAACAGTTTACAGCTACCTTGCCAAAGGAGACCTTCTACAAGTAAGCAGACAAATCACTTTCTCCCAGTTTCCTAGACATGGGCATTCTTTTAACAAATGATTTGTGGTTTCTGAGGCAACAAGCTTATAGCTGTCAAATCTCAATCTAATATGTTAGAACCTTTCCTGGCAGCATGAGAGAACATGCTTTTACCTTGGACTACATGTTTGGAACTAGTACATTGCTCCCTCCCTTTCTACCAGGCAAAACATAAAGATATTTTATCAGGAATCAAGGATAACCGATAGGATGACAAATGTTTATACTTTTAACCAAGCACAGCAAGTGCCCATGTGTCCACAGATTTACTACTCCACAGAACTGGGTCCAGAAGAAAGAGTAAGGTAACTCAGAAAAGTATCTGCACATATTACGCTCTATATAAACAATTTGATAAAATCATATATGGTATGTCTATTAGATTTTAGAACTTGTAATAACATAAATTAGTTCACTTAAAAATGCAAAAGAAAATTTTAATACAGATTTTCCTTATTTTTCTTTACTCACCAATGTGATGTTGCATAAGTGTTTAAGAGCTGGTCTATGCGGGAAAGATTTTTTTTTTTTTAAATTTTTTCTTATGAAAGGTGTATTTGGGCTTCAAGTTTTTGTTGACTATTTTTATTTTGCTGCAGTTGAGCAGATGCTTGAACTGAAAATTCACATTCACCTAGCTTCAATTATAAGGTGTGCACCAGTTCCTTTTTAAAATTACAGCATCTCTCCTGGACTAAGATTTTCTTTCTCCTCCTCACAGACTGAACAACTCTACCTCAGTTTAGCCACTAGGCTCAGTGTTCCCCACACTATTTACCTGTAAGGTTGCACACTCATATCCAGACCAAACGTACTCCATGCTAAAATGCATATCAAGGCTTTATTTTGATTTTTTTTTTTTTTTTACAGCAGTGTTAACGCCAGACTGGATTTGGTTGTTCTTACTGCTGTTCATGAAGAACACAGTGCACTTCCAGTTCCAAGCAGCTTCTACGGCCTGCTAAGGATCTGGGACACAATGGTATTTCAGCTAAAGTAGCAAGCAGGTACATTTAAATTCTGGAGGCAAAACAGGTTTTGATTTCATTATTGTGCAACTTCATAGACATTGCCAGAAAACAATAATTATTTTCCTCTCCCCATCCCTGCTGCCTGGAAATACTCAATAATCCCAAATCAAATGTTAATTTGGGCAAAAGGACAACAGTACCAGTTTGTAACTACAAGCTAAAAATCTTTCTTGCAGCACCAATTGAAGTCAGTCTAAAAGCATCATGGGACAGATCTGTAACAGTCATTACCCCACACAAATTAGTGCAGTTTTTTATACCATGATAACTTGTTTTCATGCATGTTGGCTTGTAGGTGAAGAACAACTGCCAGGATTATTACTACAGTGTGCAATCATTTATAATGGCCTTTGGGCCCAGATCAAAGCTGATGAGCCTGAAATTCCCAACAGATATATCTACCAGGGTCACATGGCCACAGCGTCACTGTTAGTCCTCCAAACCAGGTCCAATTCACTAGCAGGTGAATTTATTTTGCAAATAAAGTTTTGGAGAGTGAGAGGTTTCCCTCACCTGCTGTATGGACTGGGAGTTATCTGATTCTGATACCAAACCTTTTCTGCAAAGCAAGAATGCATATCAACTTAACTTGTTATTGTAGGAACACTGGGAACATTTCAGGAGAAACTTGGAAAAGGCCTGGTGCCAGAACTTTGAGGGGAAAAGTTAACTGTTTTATGAATTAACAAAGGCTTTGCCCACTTACAAACCGCAGGATCTAAATGGCATTATAGCATAAAATTTAATAATCTAAGACTGTATCTTTGCTTCCTTGGCTTTTCTGAAGCTTTTCTAGACATTCAAGTATCTTTGGCTGAAGCAGAATGATGAGTGAACATTTGGAAGACAGAAAAGAAAGCAGAGGTGTTTAATCACAAGCTAGAGCCCGCTCAAAGGCAAGGACTGGCAAGCTTCCAAGAACGGTGCACCAGACATTCCCCTTTTCTTTTTTCAACTTAGAAGACGAAGCATATTGGGAAATGTTGTTTTTCGAAGAGCCAGGACATTGCCAACTTGCTTATTTCTCTCTTTTTCATGTATCTGAGACTGAGGGAACTGGGTTCACAGAAATTCTGTGCTCATATTTTATGAACCAAGATGGAGAAAAAACTTCATGACAGTGAAATGAACGAAACAAATACAATGTATGATATACAGTTTCCTTACTTCAATTTTATTACAAATGGCTCTTAGCAGGGAAACCTATGCTTTTCTTTTCAGTTAACTGCAGACTGTAATTAAAATGGTTGTTTTGGCACAACAGGATAGTGCAAATGGAAAGAACTAAAATGGGACACAAAACCTAATGTGGAGGACACAATTGTATCAGGGGTTCAGAAATGTGAAATGGGACCATATGTGTTCCCCCATCTTGGGGTGGAAAACCTGGAGGGACTACCTATGGCTCAGAGTTGGGAGAATGAAAGGCTACAGGCCTGGATTGCTTTACGATGTTATACAGGAGCAAAGTGAAGCAGTTGTCCAGCATGTTTAGTAGCTTTTGCATCATGTCCAATGGTCTTTTCCTTTATGTCCCTTTCTCTTTCAATCTTTTTCATTTGCTCCCTTGACAGTGTCTCAGCATATCACACACATCTTTGCTCTTCAACTTGTCTTGCAACACAAACTTGCTTCTTTTGGGCACTTGGCCTGCTGCTGGGATCCCTTCACAAGACTAGAGATGAAGAAGAATGTTTGCCTTCTCTTCCCTCAGGTTTACCCAACGATTAGTAACATCCCTTCGTCTGTGAGCTGTGCCATGCAAGATGCTAGGAGAACAGAGAAATGAAAGGAACAATTATTAATCAAGGAAGTGTTACTAGAGCGCTAGTTCCTGATATTTTCCATCCCATTGTTCAGATCTCAAATTTCAATCCCATATTCTTCTCCCAGACAATATAAGCTCAAATGTCAGCCTTTTAAAAAAATTCCAGTTGAGCTGCTATTCCATATTGTAGCAGTCATCTTTAATAAAACCACAGGTGAGTACATGTTTTTACAGAAAAAGGCCAGCTTTTTAAGTTCAGCTAGATTAATACTGTCACAATTATGTTCTTAAAAAGCAGAGAAGAAAGGCAAAAAAGATAACTGGAAAAAGGTATAGACAGTGCTATATGCTCATGCAGTACCATCTGAGCTACTTCTGGAAATACTACATATACAGATGCTAGGGGAACATTGTATGATTAACATGTATATTACATGTGAACACCAGCTGATAATCATAAACCATTTTCAAAATTAATAGAATTTTGCAGGCATGATGTATGTCTTTTTTTTTTGTTTAACAATAAAGTGTACAACAAAGCAAAAAAGCAGAAAGGAGAAAGCTAGAAACCTTTTACATCTTGTGCAATTACAAACATTTATAGATACAACACTTGAGAAAAGCTCCTAAACAGCAACCAGCAAGGATATTTAAGTGTTAACATTTTTATGTATGTGAAGTAAAAGATCTCAAGGCATTAACCAGCTTTGGTCTAAAGCTTTTTCTTTCTGTTTTTACTTCACAAAACTAAGACTGCCTGAAGTAGTGCATGTATCAAGATAATACATACTGTTGTAACCTCACAAGCTGGTACGAATGCACCAATGTAAGGCAAAGGCAACTGAAAAGCAGGACAATTTAGAATATTAGGATTGGGGCTATATTTCCACTAGTGTTTAACACAATTGGTATGAACAAGTTTCTTTGTGAATTAATAGTTCTAGTCCAGTCACAATTTTGGCTGTACCATGACAAATACTTGACAAGCAGCCTTGCCCACAATCTGCTGTACTAATATCCAGAGGATTTAAAGGAAACATTAACTACCTTGAATAAATACTTTTGAATTCACTTGAATCTGCACAAAATAGTAGAATAGTAAGAACATAATCTCTGTACTTACCAAGTGAGGTTCTCTCTGCAGGATTGTCAATCTGGTTTCCTGGGAGGCAAATTATTTGGTCTTCCATAAAATAATCTTGGCTGTCCAGAGAATTTATCTTCTAGTTAAGAGTCCAAACGTGCCTGCATAGCTTCCAGCGTGTTTCTGCTTTAGTTTAGGCACAATTTTCACTAATCCAAGAGAGCCTCTGCCACATTGCTCAACTCCACATAGCACATGTCCTGAGAAAGGTTTTCTGAAGACTTCTGTATTTCGTGTTCGTAACAAATATGCACCAGCTTTCTTCACTGTGATATACCTCCCTGAGTTACTGTTCCCTGGACATTTTTTCAGCTACATAACGGTGGATGCCGTCATTGATCTCTTTGCTACTGGGAACGTAACTTAAATATGTTCTCTTATCTCTTAA
>VWZN01015301.1:600139-644956 GCA_013396955.1 Regulus satrapa | reverse complement strand
TAGAAGTCTACTTTTAGAAAACCTGGAGCTGCAGCAAACAGATGCTATTGGTATACTCCAATATGAACAGGAAGAAAACAGCTGGTCTGGAAGATACTAAAGCAGTGTACGTGGAAAAGCTACCAAAGTAGTATTATAAACCTGGAACTGATACCTGTTCATATCAGATTTATGGCAATGTAGCTTATTCTGAAATTGAGGTATGCCACTTCAAAGCATATAAACTATAATTTGATAGCAAACTAAAAGAATTTGTGAGGATATAGTTTCGGTTTATATTAATTTAAAGTACGAAATCTTTCCGGTTTAGACTAGGTCTAAGCTATCACATAGAAGAAATCAGTTCAATAAGTAATNAAAACAACCTAACATGTGCAAAACCCAGAAGTTTCACAATATAATACTCCAAAACTGCAAGAAAGACCCCAAACCCCCAAATCCTCATTGATTAAATTCTAGATTTAAAAATAAAAATCACACTAACACATTAAATCTGCAAGATATGTTAAAAGTATTATTTACTTCACAGAGGATCAAAAGATCATGCCTTAAATATAAACTTTGTGGAAAATAATTTTTTAATCTTTTAACCCTAACTGTAAACATCCAGTTCTTCAAGAATGCACAACTTGGATCTATGAGTACATAAACTTACACCCTGAGTACAAACTCCAGAGACATCAATGGAAACAGTTAAAAATACCAAAATAAAGTGAAATTCATTATTGGAGAGAAAAATAGCATTTTAAATTATTCCTTATAGAAAAATTTATTTAAAAGATTTAACAGCCTCTGCTGAAACTAATCAAATAGAAAAGAGCCAGTTTACACCAGATCCTAAATCTACAAAGACTTACACAAATAGATCAGTAACTCAATCCAAGAACACTGGACTTCTTGGGTCATTGTCTTTTATGTTTCTTACCTAGGCATTAATCTTGCTAGCAGATTTATTTTCAATTATTGTAAAACCAACTGCAATTTCACTACAATAACTAGTGTCCCTTAACATTTTTTCAGGTTGAACAGAATAAACCCACAGTTTTTAAACAGGGCCCTAGTGATCACACAACACAGAACCAGTTTTGATTAATAGTAACAACTGTGAACAATGAGTAGTGTGTCTGATACAGTCAAGTGCTCAGCAACATTGTTCACACTTCAAAAAAAGCACTTCATAGACCAGCAAAGAAATATGAACTGGTTGTCTGAGCTATTACAGACAGAGTATGAATTAAGCAGTCTCACAAGAACAGTTGAACTCCTATTTTTTTTTTTCAGGCAGCTACTATGAGTTCCTGAATTACAGATTTAACACAAGAAATCACTGACAGCTGCACACTTGTTAAAAGGCTCAACTTGAAAATCAATTGTGATTACTTACTCAAGTTGGTCATAATTAACACACATCAGTGGCACTTCTGTACTACAGCGCTGGTGAAATTTGTAGCCACAAGTCTGGCACCGGAATCCCTGGAAAAGCAGCTTTCGACAGAAGTCGCAGAATGCTAATGTGAAGAACGTTTTTCGTACCTACATTGCCAAAAATAGTCACAATTACCTAGAGTCCTTCTGCAAGCCCAAGATAGGCTATTTGCTTTTACCTCCCTCACGTGTACTTAGAAGCCTCTTTCGTGATGCTGGAGCTACAGTTTTGCATATTAAACAGATTTACACAGAAGATCCTCTCCTTTTTAAAGCAGTTTCATGCATTACAACATTCTTTCAACTGTTTCTTGGAATTAAGATTTCATTTCACTAGCTGTAAGAATAAGAGCAAAAAACCTGAAGCAAAGCTTCACTATTACCATGCTAGACACAAACATTGAGAATTTATTTGGATACAACCTATAAAAACAAAAGCTGCTGAAGTATTATTTCATATTCTAACTTTTCCAGAAGCCAAAGAACATTTCTATCTAACACTCACAGGAGTGGAAATACTAGCATATATACATATAGAGGGCTTCAATGTATGGTTACACATATAGTTGTAATTTTGACTACTCTGAAACTAAGAAACATTCAGAATTGTACAAGGCTGATCATGCATTCTCCCCAAATTATAAGGGGGAAATAATTTAGTTGATTTTCAAATTTAGCAATACCTAGTGTAAAACACACATTCTTAGTTCTACTATTACCAGTAATAATCAGAATTTCTGAGTTCATCTAACTAGCCATAACGCAAACAGCTTGTTTCAGCTAAATAAGTTTAATTATATGCAGCTAGAATTTTACTATGTTTTAAACTGAAATAGGTCTTTCTTCCCAACGTGACAAACATTATTTCCAGGATTTTGTATGTAGTTGGAAACATTTAGACAAATGCTGTTTAGCAGCTTCCATTTATTTGGTGCCTTATCAGGTCAAAACATATTTGTGGACTGCATCAATGATGATGTCAGCACTGCTTGGGAATATTCATTAGTTAATTGCTGCTGCAGAGCCAGCAGGGAGGCCCAGAATACATTTTATAGATACAGCAATACAAAAATAGTAGATTATTATTACAGCTCTGCAATGCAGTGCTGATATAAGCCCCCTACATTTATAGATTTTAGAGGGTGTATTCCAGTAAAACATGAAAGTTTTAAGGGTGATCAAGTACTCTAGCATCACTTATTTCAAATACAATTGGATCTAATTCACTTAAGCTACTGTGATTAAAAACTTCTTTTGCAACTCCCACCACATCCCACAGATGCAAAATATTCCATGTTGGTAATCTGAATTTAAAAGTATGAAGTTGATGTAACCCCACTCAACATCTCACAAAACCCAGTACATACGAAATTGTGTGTCGTGAGTGGCACATTCTCCAAAACTTCCACATGCAATTCCTCTCCCGTGAGCCAGGAAATGTCTGTGTCCCAGCCAATTGGCTTCTTCTCTCTGAAGTGCAAATAAGCCTCTCATTATCATCAGCACACAAGTCCTTGCATGTCTCTTGCCAAAGTTGTGATATCAGCTAAAAAGATACACTGTGGAGAGTGTATCCACATTGCAGGAAACTTTAGAAGCCAGACCTTAGGCTCAGCAAACAAATCCCACCTTCCCTCGACAAACTGCAGGAAGAAAATGTGCTTTTTCAACCAGCTCCAGTAGCGGCCAATTCCATGTTTCCTACATGGCAGATGGCTTTTTGATCAAATAAAATGTTTGTGAAGGCATCTGTTGTGGAAGAGGTCCACAGAGATGGCTAATTGTGTACATGGAGATAATACACAAATTTTTAGGGCTGAAAACTTTTTTTTTCCTCCCAAGGGAACTCTGTCTTTCATTAAGAATGCATTTTAGCCAAATGAAACAAAACCAATAAGTTAACACAACCTCTTTAGTACTGGTTTGGTTAGCTTGAGTTTGATTCATGAGTGTTTTGCCATAATCTCATATTACTCAATATTATGCCTGAGGCTTTTCCTAGGAGTTAGACATTCTTTTCAACATGTCCGCAATGTGCAAATTGTTTACTACAAAATATCATAAAATTCTGAACTTTGTGAGCAACTTCTGGACAGAGAACTGGACATCCTGGGTAGCTCCAATAAGAGATTCTAACAGCAAAAAAGCATCCCACACAAACCATACCCATCTTGTATTCTGTAAACAGCACAGCATTCTGGAATAAGACCTCTCATCATCAGTGCTTTTTTTAGGCTGTCTCGGACTGTCACTCCACATCTTGCTGGAACCTAGAGGTCAAATACAAAAGAAATTAGTTAAAACAATTTCCACTTCATCCCCTCAAATTGACGCAAACATTTTGACCCTAAAGTGCTAAAAATCACTCATCAGGATGCTTTACAGAATTGTAGGTCAGAGTTTTCCAAAACCTTTTCTGTACTGAGGAAAATTTTATTGCTGAATATATGAGGAGTATATGAGGAAAAAGGTCTCAGCTAGAAGAGACAACAAGATCTATACTTCTATTAACATTTGGAACATAATCTTAATTCAATTCCAAAAGTGAATTTCCAACTTTCTCAACTATAAGAAACTAGAGACATAGCGCACAGATAGCTAATAACTACATACAGCTTTAATTTTACAGGCTGGCTTGAACATAAGTGGGGAAACATGCCAAGCAAAATTAAGTGAAGGAACTAACTTGGACTACACTCAAAAAACACTACCATAAAATGTAAATATTTTATTTTCTATTCCTAAAACAGAAGATAAGCATGCAAACAAGTAAAACAAAATAGTCATCAGAGTCAGGCAGAACATCACCTATCCCTTTAACCTCTATTTGTAACTCTACAGATACATCTTATCTGAAAAACATACTGCTCTTTTCTGTTTCTTGGCTTGAACAGTTTAGGTAACCAACAGGATGGGAAGAATGGAGGAACACATTAAAACTAGCGAAATCAAGAACTGCAGACTATGGAAAGGTATTTTCCTCACCTCTATTCTAATTGTAGGCCTATCTTATACAAGTAATTAGATAATTTATAGGTAAACCTGTGATTTAACAGTGTATAGCATCAAGCCATAAAAAGGAAGAATACATGATCTGGTGATTAAGTGTTAGTTAAGACATTGAATATTATCTACTAACTATTTTTAGAGCTCAGTAATGAAAATATGTAAGGCTTCAGGCCCTGTACACACTGGGATATCTCCTATAACCACAGACAGTACCCTCCAACACAAATCAGAAGAAAAAACCACCAACTTAACAAGCCTGGCAAGTCTGTCTGAATAACTGAAACTCAAATCTAGCTTGCAAGTGGCTTAAGCCAGAGCACTCAGTAGCCAAAAGAAGTCTTTTAATCAGCTTCAGCTGGCTTTGGATCAGAGCCTAGTTTTTGTTCCCTGTGCTTAAATTTCCATGGGTATTTAGGGGCTCTATGTCCTACTTAAGCATGACAGTGCAAAATAGCAGCCTGTTTTAAGCAGCTTTGTCAACACCACTTGAGGTTACACTATATTTTACATTTCTAGAACTCAAACATATGTACTTTCAGAAAACACAAATTAAAGGAATATTTTGCTTCACCATCTTCCTCCCATTAACATGAGAGTCCCTCTTTACAGGATATTTGTGCATTTCATCTGGTCAGCACAAACATTTAAAAAAAGGTAATTTTTCTTAATTCCTTGAAAAAAAATCCTTTACATAAAGGATTCCTTGAAAAAAACATACTTTACAATCTTGATATTCAGCCTTAGGTGACTTTAGTTTACACATTTCTTTTTTAATGCATCTTTTTAGTCCTCTAAGTAACTCCTTAGTAAGGAACTCCTCTCCTTTCTCCAAGGATGGAGGGTGTGACACATTCTTTCACACAAATGTTGAGTCTAAATTATGATTGTTGCATTGATACAGCAAAACATGTATTAAAGATTTATCTTGATCTGCAAAGGTGATTAGAAATTATAAATGAAGTTGAATTATAAATTCTGTATTATGTTACTTATAAATTGCACAGTATTGATTCTGCTTGTAGAACTCGTGCCATTCTAATAATAAATTCTGTGCTATACTAAGCATAGTATCTTGTTAAGGTAACAGCTCTTTAATTGTCCCTATGATGTAGTGCCATCATCATTCTGCCAAAGATCCCTAAAAGAACTTGTCCGTCCCCTCAGTGTCTCTCTCTGTGCCTCCAACATATATATTTACAAATAGAGAGTAAATATTTTTAAGAATTTTCCTAAAATCTCTAAGGATTTCAGGTGTGCTCCAACCTCCCACACATTAGACCCAATTATAAGCCATTTCTATGGAGGAAGAAAGTGTTCTTTGGCTCAAGGCTATTTTTCCTCTAAGTATAGCTCCTGCTGGATTGAGGTTGAGTCCCCACAGATAATCCAGGTCTATCTTTCCAGCAACCTCAGTCACTTCACCACTGATATCCACAGTGGCAAAAGAAATTGAAATACTGCTAAGGAGGCAGACAGATGATGGGGACAAAAAGGGGAATGAAAAGTGTCAGGAAAGAAGTTGGGCATGAAGGAGAAATGGGAGGAGAGGGTCAGGACAAACTTCAAGAACTGCACATGCAGAGAAAGCATGTGTATACTGGGAGAGGGAATTGTAATCAGCACGTTGGTGGGACTCAAGCAAGACAGAGGGAGGACAGACTGAAGAGCTGAGGCAGGAAAAACGAAGTGATGAGCCACCTTGCAGGGAGAACTGTTTGCCAACACCTGGGGAAGTACTGGAAGTACTTACTGAACGGGAAGCTTTCAAGCTGTGATTGGGAGAAAAGGCGGCTTGTTTTGGACAAGGAACAACAGGGGGAAGGAAGTGCCTAAGAGCAGCAATAGAATCCTGCACAGAATAGGAAGTAGTTCTAGCTTAGGCAGAAAACCCAAAGTGAAAGCATTAAAAGAAACCAGGTTAGCAAAACCTTGACAGGTGTGAGGGAGTGGAACAGGACAAAGAAGAAAAGATCACTAACATTAAAGAAGACATAAACAGTCTTGTGGTCACTGGAAAATATATTCTTCTTCCAGCACTGATCCTCCTTAAATGATGACAACATTCTCCAGTAAGTCATGAAGCAAAGAAATGCATCGGGGACCTCAAAGTTCCAATGCTATTAATTAATTACACTGGTGTATTTTTTTTCCTTTTAATTTTTGTCAAAAACAAGAGTTGTGAAGTTACAGATCTTCTTTTAAGAGATCAATAAATTTAGAAATGCAAACTCTCAAAATTTGGGAAGTATCAGAATGAAGGTTACCCTCAGCAACACAAGTACAATAGGACTACGGAAAATGTGCATTAAACATCCTGCTCACTTATCATTTGATATTCCTCAGTATTAAAACCCTAAGCCCCCTTCATTAAAATCCGAGCCATATTTATATCACTTGCAATTAGAAACATAGGTAGAACATTTGTTCTCTTCACTGCCATTTGCATCAAGATGCAGCTAAAACCCAAAGAACTGTTTTTATTACTTTCAAAACCCATCATGATCCTGAATCAGCATCACATTTAGAACATTCTCTTACAGAACTCCTGAGCAGAGAAACATAAGGCCAAATTAAAAGAACTTAATGATAGAATAAGTCCCTGTAGTATTGATTAATCATTTTCCCAGACTGGTACAGCATGCTCTATCACCATCTGTGCATGTAGCCCTTCAGCACCCTCCTTCAGTCCCTGCTAGCACCTGCTGTAAAGCAGAAATCTCACCCTACAAAGCATTCCCTCTGAAACCTCTTTCTGCCCCCAGCTTCTTTTCACCCCCAAATTATGGCAAAGTTAAAGTAAAAGCTGGTTCCAAGAAAGGGATTTGGAGATCAACAGTCTTTAGAACAACAAAAACCAAAACCTGTTCTTTTTTCTTGGCTAACAGACTCCTGCTGACTCTGAAGCAGGAGTTTGGGAAGAGCTTCTTTCTCACCCTTAGGCAGAGGGAGGGTGCGTGGCCCCCAGCCTGGGAGGGGAGCAGGAGCCCTGCACAGTGCAGCCCCCAAGTGCCTGCCAGGAGCTGGCAGCTCCAGCACGGCAGGAAGGCACCAAGGAGGGTTTAGCAATTCCATCACAAGTGTTGCCAGGATTCCTGCAGAGCATTTTAACTGAATCACATCAGCATCTTTTAACAAAATCAGTTCCCCAGGAGAAAATTTCTCATCTATTCCAAAATAGATAGCGCTCATGCCTGCAATCCAATACACTGAACAAATCTAGAATTTTACTGAAACACAGTGTTTAATGTTATTTAAGATCCATTTTGTTTGCATTGATCCATTATCTCTTGATCCATCTGTTTTATAATTAAGAGAATCCAAATGCTTCACAATGCTTACCCCCACCTAGAAACTCATGTTACTGAGCTAGGTGATATACTTCCAAATTGTAATTGTTAAGGGCTTTCTTTTTAGGTTACTTATAAGACTTATAAATCAGAAAAGGCTTAGGTTTTTATAGCAATTAGAAAGTTGATTCAGCACGCAACTTTCAAAAGTGAAGAGATTGCAAGCGTGGGCTATATAACACCAAGAAACAGTACAGAAGCTGCCAAGACAGACTGCAAGGTGTGTTCAGTGTGTAGATAATAATATACCAAAGACGATAATTTACTTGAGCATCCTAAATTGGGCAAGTAGCAATTCAGGGAGACACCAAAACACAGGCTAAAGTTTGCAAATGTTAAGCCTCAAGGAAAAAAAAAATTAAAATTACTGCAGATTGCAGAAATTCTCAAAGCAGTCTTACAACCTAGACAGATTAAACAGAACTCTAGCCCTTAATGTCCTAATTTCTTTTACTACCTGAACTATTTCTAGGGACAGTAAGTATCTGTAGAGATATTATTGATATATATTTAGTACTGCAGCCACAAGTATTTAAGCAATGCATAATAAATAATTTATTTCTGTAAATCAGGTCATTCCCGATTCAGTAAGAAATTCAGGGCTACGTCCCTAAATAACTCTTACATCACTTTTCTTACAGACTAGAAACCGTCTCACTAAGTTAAAAATGCTTCCTTACACACTGCAGTTTCCAATGTTTTAGAGCAATAAAGAGACTGAGAAGCACTCCAGAAAAGCAACACAAAGATGTTCTCTGAAAGTGGAGAGGCTGGTCAGCCCTGAATATCCAGTATTATGCTTCTCAAAACTAGTTAGCTGGCTTTATTTTTCCCTCAACCTAGCACTGTCTTTCAGCTCACTTGAGCCAAGTGTCATGTATGTATGGCATGTAAGGTATGTGTAACATACCTTAGAACTTCAGAGCAATTCCAAACAACCAAGCAGACTACTGGCTACAATCTTGGAAATATGCCAAGTAGAATGGATTTGAAATATCGCACTGAAGTATTTCTCTGCTTACCACAACACAGACACCCTGAAAGATCACACTTTTTTCCTCCCCATATCTAAGACCCCATATCTAAATAAGAAATTTCAGCCACATGTTCACTGAATTCAATGTGTTGGAAGAAAATTAGGCTAAACAATACTTCTGTCAAATAATTCGTTTGGCCTTCCAACATGCCAAGTTTTCTGATAAAATCCAAACATGAGATCCATATTTATTTTCTCATTTTACCTACAGAGGACAAATATTTCACCACATCAGTCAGCTACTTCTTACAGCGCTAACAGATAAATTTGCCCTCCTTTGTGGCAAAAAGGGCATGTGGTGGCACTGAACATCACATCCTCTAGAAAACAAAGAGCACAGCTTTCAGAAACAGCTGCTCTGGATATCAGGACATGAAGCTCTGTCCAGCTTCCAGGAGAAAGCAGCAAGAAAACATATTCTCAACAAAGCATATTAGTGAGACAAATGAGAGGCAGTTTCATTGTATGAAATCTTGTTTCCAAGGGAAACTGAACAGAATTTACCCATTTTACAAAGCTGCTACCACATTCAATCAAATGCAATCTATTTAACTTGCAAAGACATGGGTTATCAGCACCCATTGGCACCTCCAATGCAATTAAATGTACTCGCTTCTAGAACACAACAGACTGATTTATGTCAGCGCAGAAATATTTTCTCAAGAATACATCCACACTGGATGAAACCTGTTGTGCCTAATCAATGGTCTCCACGGATAATTTTTCAAGTTTTTGAGAGACAGCTCCCAAACTGTGTTTAAAACAGCACTAAGCATTTTAAAAAGGGGACAGTAGAAAGCAGATTACCATCTTCAAATTTTAGTTAGGGTGGAAACCAGTGGCAGAAATGGTGAAGGCTGACAATGATCTGCTAGTAAAATAAAAGTTGGAAAATATGGCTTTACACTTCAGACTTGGAGAAATGCTCATCTAGAAAAATATGTGTAGCTACTTATGAAACCTCAGGACCTTGTGGTTTTTGTTCAAGAGACAAAAAACTCAGCTGGCTGCTCTCCAAACCAAAACTCACATGCATCAGAAATTTAAGGTACAAACCAGTTTAAATAAATCTTTGTAATAGGTCAGACCCAGAGTTCACTTCTGTAGAGTCCTGTCTCACACTCCAAGTGCTTTAAAAGCAGAGTGGGGGCACGAAACTATAGCAGAAGGGCTAAAATCCACATCCTTCTCTAAACTGTTGCAACTGATCCTAAAACCAAATGGATACTTCCATCCTCAGGTAGTATACATATTCTCTACAAATATTAAAACTCTCCTTGGTTTACTTAAACAACACAAAAAGCAGGAATTTAAGTATGACTTACTAGACATGGAATTAAAACATTATGATCATTTTCAGATTTGTGACTTGCATTCCATTTCACTGAGTGCCTCCTTAGCACATTATGAGGTAAAGGAAGCATGCTCCAAACAGTATTTTATTGCTAGCATTCATTACTTTCTACAGCCAGACTTCCCATCTCGTAAGGAATCACTAAACACTCCTTACTTGAGTAAAAACCAAAGATCAAAGTTGCACATGGTGCTCCAGATGACAAGTCATCGATTTTATAATGGCAAATTTCCAATACTGTTTCACTTTGCAATCTAAGACAGTGAGTCAATAAAACTGTAGTAGATTAAATTACTCTCTTTTCAACACATATGCCTTTTAATTTATCCAGCATTTGAGGGTAGCTTGTGGTGAATTATCCCTGGCAGTCAGCTAAACACTGCGCAGCTGGTTGCTCACTCCCTCCTCAGTGGGAAGGGAGAAGAGAATTGGAAGCACAAAAAAGAAAGACAACTCCTGATAAAAGACAGTAAGTGATGGAATAAATTTTCCAAGTGATACAGAAGCATCAAGTGAAGTTTATTTGAAAGTAAACTACCATTTTCTTCATGTCACCAGACTGTTTATAAGATGCATAAAATTCCAAAGTATTCAGATACATTCAGCAACCAGCCATCGGCATAGGTTAAAAATAAATTAAATTTCTGCTGCATGTTTGGTATAACACAGGATGTTATAATTGTATTTTTGATTAGAAAAATCTAATCATGTCAAACCAGGGGTGTAATTAAAATTAGAAGAAACTGGTTTATTCAGTTGCCTGAACTTCCCTTCTCTGAATTTTCCTAATACTTGACAGGTGAAACTGGTAGGGCAGCTTAAATGCCTACAGAAATCCAGCACTTACTACTCGGCAAGCCGGAGGCACATTCACAGCATAAGCTACAGAAAGCAAGATGCAAATCTGAACTTAAACAAAACGAATCAAGTACCAGATTTAAAAACAGAATATTTGAAGGATCCCAGTTGTGCATGCATGATAAATTAATTTATGCAAAGAATTTACATAGAATAAAAATAGCTTATTCTTCTAGTCTTCATGACTGCAGAGAAGATCATGATTGCTTGCCTAATTAAAAGGCAGATTTACTAATAAACCAAGGTGTGACAAGAGTGAGACACTTAAGAACTGTCCCCATGCACAGCATTCTCAGTCCTGTTTAGTTCATTTAACTCTTAAACGTACAAATTGTGACTGCGTAAGAACTCAGCCTCACATTCATATTTTGAGAACTTCCATTAAATTTCCAATATATGGGTAACTATGAGATGAATATGAAGCTCACCAACACAAAAACAAGTGGAAAAGCTTTACTAGACCAGATTTATGCTGAGTTTTTACACAAAGCACCTCTAATTACTCTTAAAATTCAAAATAAAGCAAAACAAAGAAGAACCAAATCCACACAATATTCTGGAGTTGAACACAGAGGAAAGGGTAACTTATTTTGTTACCCCAAGTATTACTGTTGGTTTAGAAGCTACCATGGACATGTTTTGACTTTGTGGTGGGTGATAACATACAATGATTTAATCCTATCAAGAATCTGCAGACAACTGAAATACTTGGAGGCCACCAAGCTTCCCCAAAGCATGCACAGCATTTTTTTGTTTTATTTTTCTTCCCCCTTGTTTCACTGCCCCCACTCAGACCACTACAGACAGAAATAAGATTTTAAACGGATCAAAACCACTCCTTGCTCACACTGACAGAGAGAGGGCACTAGAGCTGGGAGAGGATCCTTTATAAATGCAACTGGGGAGAGCAGCAGAGACTCCTTACCACCCTCACAGCCATTCCACCAAGAAGGCCAGAAGACATGGAGGGAACATTTCCTCTGGAAGCTGGTAATGTGCAGAAGGCAGCAACAGGCCACAGAGATGAAGCACAAGACCTATCAACTGATGTCTTTCAAATGCCCATAATTTCTTTCACTTAAACACTGTTTTCCTGTAACTTTCTATGCTCTGTATCATCATTCAGGAGAGCTCATTTGGTTCTAGACTGTTTTTCCTCCACACTAAGTACTTGTCCAGAAGGTATTATTTGGATTATCAAAATTATTCAGGGCTGCTATTCATGAAATTGTATGATCTTGTTCATCACGAATATGAGTTAGAAGCCCTCTCACTGCATTCTCTTCTTTCCTAGAATTCTCTCCTTTCCTTTTACTAGGAATTGACTACAACATCAAAACCCACCTAATATTGCTCCTCTGCAGAGTTATGACCAGTTTTAGCTACTTGTTTTTATATCAGGCCTTGGGTTAAATGGCTTTTCTCAGAAGCCCTTACTTCACTCAGTATAAAGTAGCATGTGGCAGATTCAAAGACCAACACAGAACATGATTACTTTACGCTACACATAACCATACGCAAGGAATTCCTGACCACAAGATACAAATTTCTGCATTTAAAACGCATTCAATGGAGGCTCGATAGAGGGTTTCCAAATAGAAAACACTTAAACTCATAAAATTCCTGAGTGACAAATAGTCGAAATTTGGAAGACAACCCATGGACAATATCATACATGCATGATTTATTCTTGTCCTCTTTCACTGTGACAGAGAGATACTCCAGATATCTCCACAAAATGTTCACTCTATTACAGATCTCAGAAAGCTTTCCTCCATTAGAGGAAACCAGCCTCACCTGATGGGCCACAGGAAAACTGTCTAAAAATTTTTGTTAGTGCCTTACGGTCTACAGTGAGCAAGCAATCTAAGTGGAGCAATCCATAAATAATTTTAATTATTTTGTCAACCTGCACAGAGCAAAAACTGAAACTGTTTTTGCAATTGGAAATGGAGGTTTTTTCCTTATCCCAAACCTACCAGTTAAAAATTGATGCACAAAGGATATTTTACCCAGGTCCTCAAAAACATTTCCCCAACCCTCAAGAAAAAAAAAAAATCACACAACTTGAAGCAATCCCACAGAATGCTTAAATCTTGCCCCACATGCCAATACCATATTCCTGTATTTCTTTACACTCATAGAAATCTTTTTATGCTCATTGCCCAAACTCCTTCAGTTCCTTTTAAACTTTTTCTTCCTCTTGCAAGAACTTGTGCATCAGTTGATAATCACCATTCTCCTTGAATTACTGTCCCTTCTCAACAACCAGGTATGTGTCTACTTCTGTTCATTTGCATGAGCACTGTCTTCTCTCTTTCTTTCTCTGCATGCATATTCAATCATACATTTTGGAAAAAAAAAATCCTAATTCACACCACAACTAAGAATGCCCAAGGCTGTGTTCCCTGCCAGCTCCATGCATTCTCTCAGACATCTCACCAGTAAGTAACTTGTTTTTATGCCAACACACTATCATCTACTTCCATTCTAGACTACCTCCCTTCCTCCAAAACCAAATTTTAGCATGCAACAATCTCTCAGACCTCTAGCAACCAGCAGATCAGAGATTTTATCCTTTCCTTCCATCTCCAAAAGCTCTCAATTAGCAGATTTGTTACTATGCACACCACAGACATTTGGATTCCTAACCCAAGCAAGCTTTAAACTAATATTTCCCTAAATTCTGCTACTGCTTGGATAAGCCTCATCAACTTGTTCTACAAAACAACTTTTAATGTCAGGTAAACTTGCACCATCATACATTTTTAGGACTTCAGCATCCTTCTCTCTGGCCTAGAACAAAACAGAACAAGCCCACCTGTGTAGACTTATCCAGGTGACATTTATGTGGAATGCTTCTCCAAAGGATGTGTGACTTGCCAGCTGAACAAAACTACTAAGAAAAAAAGGGCACGTTTCTCTCTCTGCATTATAGGGGATAAAATTACCCCAGCACAGAGAAAAAAAAAAAAAATCTGTTGTTTCTTTAAGGAGGTTGTTCAGAGAAAGAAACTTCTCTTCTTCCCTTTCCAGGCCAAGGAAAACAATCTTTTATTTCTGTCACTACTTATCTATAGATTCTCCTCCAGCTAACCAAGCTAAGTATTTGGGTTTGCTTTCAAAAAAACATTACTTTTGAACCCTGCCCTGTAGCTGGCCAAATCAAAATGCTGGCTTCAAAGGATCAGCAGCAGTAGGCCCTGCCACAGACCCGGCAGGCTTTCAGGCAAGTACCTTCACACCTTGTCCTTCATTAGGAAAAGATTTGTCCACAGCTCTGCCTTGTCATGGCACACACAGAGAAACTTCCCATCACTTACACTACCTCAGCAACACAATCACTTAGACTGAACACCATGGCCTCATTTCTTTGTACTCCATCAGTTTCCTTAAATTATATTTTGAACTGGAGTCAGTTCCAACAGATGTATTTACTTGATCTTACACAAACAATAACACATAGAGAACTCTCAACTAAAAAAGCAATTGCAAGTTAAAAATGTAAGATATGCAAGCAACTCCACTCCATTTCCTGCATTTTTAGCAGCTCTAAACAAATAGCAGAAGGCTGTTGCAGTACTTGGGGCTGCTTCAGAGTGATCAAAGATAAAAAACGAGGTTGGCTCTCCATTAGTAACTCAATTCCAGTCACTTTAAGTCAGTTTAAGAAATGTCACAGCATTCCCAGACAAAAATAAACTCCTTAGGATCTGACAACATTTCTCCCCTCCTGAAGTGAATTGGGACTAGAGACTGAAATTATTTTTGTGATATTAATAAGATTTTCTTTCAGAGGTAGATATTAATTGAAAGCAATTGAGGTTGAGATGTGGAGGAGATTGCTGCAATATTGGAACTTGAATAGTATCTCTCCCAGCCGCCTGCTCAGTTGTAGAACACACCAGCCTAGCTTTAACAGCCATATGGAATGGGAACTAGGGCAGAAGGAAGGCTCTAATGGCAGGTAATATATTTTCACAAGGAAACTCCTATCAAAAATAGGAGCTTCAACCTATCACAAGCCATGCTGTATACCTGAACATCCTGAACTACCATCACAGCTACATAAGCAAATGCCTCAATAAATTGGCACAAGTTACACACAACCAGCCTGCTTCAAGAGCCAGAGGTTATGAAGGAAGACAAATATGTGCAACGCTTCTCTAGCCACTGAGAGAATGAAGGAAGTAGTCTCAGTGTTCACTGAAAAATGCTGGATGCTTTTTTGTGTTAGTAACCTATCATCTGACTGCTGGCCATGAAACTGCACTGTGAATGATAGAATCTTATATTGTAGCACTCAAAATTCACTGAAGGTGAGGCCACACTTCAGTAAAGGAGGAGAATCACCTCTCCCAACTAATTAGTGATGCTGTACTTAATGCATCCCAGGATTCAGTAAGCTGCTGCAGTTCCTTCTGAATTGTGGTTGCTCCTGGCATTTCCTTAGTTTCCAACAGGCTACATGTAGGATCAATAAAGTTATTACATTAAGAGTCACCACACAAGAAATTCCTAACTTTCTCAATAAAATGAGCACTGGTTCAAGTTTCAGAGAAACGAACTTCAGCTCCAAGGCAAATAGCCCCCACACTTAAGAGCTCCTATAAGTACCATTTCTCAACTCTAAACTAGAGACACTACTAGTACACAAAAAGAAAATAAGAAAAAAGTTCAACTTAGTAACACAACTTGATCCAAGCAGTGTGTAAAACAGAAACAAAAAGAACCAAAGCAAGCTGGAAACTAGCTGCAGAGCTGGACCTGTAAAACACATAGTGTTCAGCCTCCACTAGGAAGCTGGGGTCAGAAACAAGAGCCTCTCCCTGACTACACCCAAGTTAAACCACGTTCACCTCCCAGAAAGAGCATCTAGTGCTGTGAAAAATAAAAAAAGATCGAGGAGGATGCAAAAAGGGAGAGATAAAGAAGAATACTGCAGATGAGGGGAGAAGAATAAGAGTAGCATTACACTATGTGGGTTAGAGGACAGAATAACACATAGGAGAGACAAAAAAGTAATGCACAGAACAGTGCAGGAATTAATATGCTGCAATCCTTCACAGGAAAGAAACAAAACCAACTTATGAGCCCCATGACAGTGGCTGCAAATAGCTAGACAGGGTGGGACAGAACACATGAAGAAACAAGAGTCGCTCCAAAATCCAGGACCTTCTCTCCAGATTTCGCTCTGTGGGTAGTACTGTGTGCTTAGACTTTCCTCAACAGGCAGACAACAGAACCACCTGGCTTTACACTGCACATTCTGCACAGTGATCACAGTGTACAGTAAACTCCCATTCTCTAGGTCAAAACCCAAATATTACTTTCCATCTTCAGCAATATTTTGAATGATAAAGCAATATTTTAAAAAAAAGAAAAAAGTCAGGTGAAAATGACTACCCTTCAATGTTGTTCCCACTCTTAAGTCTTTTGCCCAGTGAGTAGGGGAAGGATGAAAGGAAAGTGGTAGGGAAAGGGTGAGGACACATTCCAACACCCAGCACTGCTCGGTTGGTGTTTTCTTCTTTTCACCAGCAATTCATATTCAACAGACAGTAACAATCCAAAGATAGCTGACACCTGACTGACTGCTTCAAAATGTCCTTGTTTGACACGGACACATGTTGTCCATGCATTTCCCACCTTCTCCAGAAACACTGCTACCCTGCTAAGTTTGGATTATGTTTGATTATGTCCCACCTTGCAAAACAGAGCCTAGACCATGGCTTGTCAATAATTCCATGTATCACAGTTTGCAGTGTATTGTTCTAAAGGACACAAAGCTCTTCAGCTGGCAGCTCTTTACCTGATAAAATATCCGTTCTCTAGCAGCAGAAAGTGAACTACTCTTCCATGCCATCAGGAATCACTGTAACATTGTCAAACCTGATAAACACCTGGTTTCAAGCAGTTTGTGGCCAACACTTCTTGACCCATCTAACTGCACTATGTCCCACCCCATGCCAGTTCTCTACACAAGACTGAAAGCACTGTGGTCTCCATACAAATGCTTGCCAGTGAGTGGCAAGGAAAAAATAAAAGAATCCAAATCAATCCTGCACAGCCCTTCTTAGCTGCAGGAGGCTGGTTCTTGCTCTAAAGCATTCAATGCTTCTAGTAACTCTGACAACATAGAAAATACTTCCTCCATCTTGCCCTAATGAAATGAATCAATAGTTTTGTATAATACAAAAAATAGAGCTTATTGTCCCTTTCTAATTATTGTAAAATGGTAAGTTACTGTTCATCCAATAAAGCTGATTTGAGAAAAAAATGTATTGAGGTATCTTCATAGTTACACAACTCCTGAAAGTTCTGTACTCTGTATTATTGCTATAATGGACTTCTTAAAAGTTAATCCTGTCAAAAACATTCAACAGATCAAAACTACTGAGTGTGGCAGACCACAGTGATCATGACACTTCTGACCTCTACCAAGCTATTTTTCAGCTCTTAACTTTTGCATACAGAGGGCACAAGATACAGGAAATATTGAGGTTACAAGTATGTGAATAGAAACTGACTCACCACAGTCCTTTGCTTGTTGGGCAGGAAGACTCTAACAATAGGCTTCTGTGGAGACTTAGGGTTATTCCGTGACATATCAGCAGGGTTTTGATAAACTGAAAGGGATGAAGGTGCTACAGAGAGGCTAGAGGAGGAAGATGATGCAACTGTGTCCGTTGAAGCTGAACTGGAGACAGAGAAATCAGTTCCATTCCCCATAGATTCCAGTAACTGCTGTTCTCTCTGCTGTAGAGCATCAAGCTTGCTGGTGTACTCTTCATAGGCCTGTGAAGGAACAGCAGTTGTTTTAATCATGTACTAGCCTCAGAAAAAAACAGAAATCTAAATTTGGAACAAATGTAAAACAAAACACTTTCTAAACTAACACAAATTTCCCAGGAATATGAACAAAATGGTGTGGTCAAATTTTTCAGGATACAATGAAGAACATAATGTTGAACCTTCTGAACCAACAAATAATATTTTCATAAATCAAATGAAGAAAAGGATTGAAGAAATCGTAAGTTACAATTTCAAAGCACCTGCACTGAAGATTGTAATTTACAACCACTTAAAAAAAGACAGAAATCTTTAACCAATATAGTCAGCTGCATTGCTGCATACTGTGCTCCAGATAAATTTGTGTTGGAATGACAGTTAAATACTTCTAATGCAATAATTATGAGAAAGCTCAAGTTTGCTTTTTATCATCTGCATCTAACTCCTCACCTAGCTCACTTTTCGCCATCCTTGACCTCTGGCACTATCCTTTCATACCAAAGAATACTAAAAAAAGTTTTTCAGTTAGAACACAACACAGTTTGCCCATTTCAAAGCCATCCAAAAACATGTAAAAATGATCCTTTGGAAGTTTAACATCTTTTCAGCATGTTTATGTACAACCCAATTACACCAATGAAGTTTCTTAAACAAACAAAAACATCAATAGTATTAAATTTGCCCATTAAGTTTTTATTAAATGTAGTCAAGCTAAACATTATTGCCAAAATCAATAAAAGAAATACATGATCAGTATATATTCTTTAAAGTTCATTATCCACAAATTTGTAACAATAAAATTTTGATCAGTATCCAATACTAGAACCATTTCTTCAGCATATAAATTAATATAATATCTTTAAAAACCTGAATCAGTTAGGCAACATGTGTTACAAACTACAGAAGCATGTCAATGTTAACTGCCATCTCTAGACCTTGTACAGACCTCTACGGAAAAGAAGAGACAAAGATCTTCAAAACCTAACATGTAAGCAGCAGGGAATGGAATTTTCTACTCTTCTCTATAGCAAGATCAAAATCCATGCCAATATGCATAAATTCTTCAGTGATATTTTCAAGTATATTTATACAAAAAAAACCCACCCAACTTTCTGGCTCTGTTTTAAAAAAAATACTTATTTTACTTGTTTTCCTCCTTTTTTTTTTTTCAGAACTGTTGCTAATTACAGGAGAATTGAACCGACCAGAAAGTCTGCAGCATCTACATGTGGAAAAAGAAAAATAAAGAGAAAAAAGGACCAACATTTTAGTAGTGCAGCCACAAGTATTACACTTTATTAGGAATTTATCTCTCCAGCAGGCTCATCTATTCCAACTGCTCTTGCTGTGTAAACAGTGGTTCATCCCTCCCTTTTTAAGAAAGCTTAGCATCTTCCCAGGATGGACTGAAGTTCAAAAAAAAAAGTGTTATCATGCCCACACTGATAACAAAGAAAATGATAATTTGACAGTGAGGACTAAGAAAGAAAAAGCATCTTAAAGAATGGTGGTGAACATCACAGTTGCAAATTCTAAATGCTATGGGTTCCACTTCTGATAAACATACATTAGTTGCAAGAAACTGAGAACTTTTAATATTTCTTTTAAAACTGAAGATGTCTAGCATTTCACAAATAGACCCCAAACTCTGAGACTTAAAACCAAAACATTTTCGCTCTAACCCAATTGTATTTGTCAAAAGTAAATTGCAAGATTACCCAACTATAAATAATGGCATTTTTTGGCTGTACAGTAACACGTCTCTCCTACTTCCAGGATCAACTTTGCATGGAAACTTGAGTAAAAGCTCCATGTGTCAAGAATTATTTTCAGTAAACAAAAATTAGGAAACATAAACTGTTACCATTTCACCAATACCGTTCTAAATACTTACTTCCCTTTCTCATGAACATTGCAAAACATTATTCAAACATACACAACATTACATTGCTTCTGGACACTCGTGGATTTAGCTCTTTCACAAAATCACACACAACTTTCAAAAAACTCAATTCTACAATGTTTACGTTGGAAGCTTAATCTGTCACTAATGCAAACTCAAAGTCAAATGATTTATCTTAAGAGAATAAACAATGAGTATGGAAAGCTGGGAGCTGCAGCTGGCTTTGGGTTCTGTACCACTGATTTCTGCAAAAAGCTCTGTATATTTTCTGAGAACAAAAGCTCTCAAGTACCATACTACCATACAGTTATTCAGTGTCATAGCAAAAGATCCCACAGTAAAGCACAAAGGAACTAGAAATTCATTTCTAGACTTTTAATACAATTTTCTCTTAAAAAAAAAATTATATATATACAAAAGGAGCTACAGTACATGTAGCAGAAACAGAGTATCTCCAAAAAATTTCATTTCACAAAGGTTAAGTACTTTGGGAAAACAAAGTTTTATCTGATGATTAGCACCAACAGACCTTACAAAAACAACAGCACCAAGTCATAATTACTGTATAGTTAATTCAAAGATTGTGACATCAGAAAAGCTGACCTATTGCAAGTATTTCTAGCTAAAAGAAAGCTCCTGTTGCAGATTTGGCCTAAATCTAGATTTACTCAAGTGACCTGCAGCAGCACAGCCACCTTAGCAGACAGGCATAAACAGCTACACAAACCTTCAAGTCAGTCAAGGCCCTCTGGGTCAACTATGAAGTTGATTTCTGACAGTGTTTTTCAAAAACAAACTCAAAAGATTAAAATTAAGTCTGTACACAATCAATAAGATGAAAAATATGAAGACAAATATTCAAACAAATCATTACATCAAGGATTCTAAAGGTATTTCAGAAGAAAGAATTTAGGAAATCTGGACTGCAAATCCAACTAGTTTACATATTCCCATTAAGAAGTGAGTAATGTTCCACATAAAACTTAAGTCTTGCTTGATACAGAATCACAAGAGAGAAAAAAAGGGTTGGAAGATATCTGCAGAAGGCATCTAGTCCTAGATTACACACTTAGCACAGAAATAATGGTTAAGTTCAATGAGGTTGCTCAGGCCCTTGCCAAAGCAAGCTTTTCAAGTCTTGAAAGACTGAGAGCCCACAACCTCTGGGTAGCCAGCTCCAGAGCTCAAATCCCATGTTCATGATGAAGAATTGTCTCTTATTAAATTAACTGGATGCTCACTATCTGTGACACTGTCCCCTCCCTGCTTGCTGTGCCGGTCTGGGAAGAGCCTGAATCACTCTTTAGATTGAAAGAGCCTGCAGATTCCTCCTGAAGCTTCTCTTCCCTGTGCTGACCACCTCCCCCAAAGCAGCCACACAAGTAATGAGTGGATGGGTGCATCTTCATTTGCTGCTGCAGCCCAGTGTGCAGTTTGCTGTCGGTATTGTGAGGGTGGGTCACTGACAGCTCAGAATGCTCCCAAATCAGTGAGAATTTACAGAGTTTAGTTCCACAAAGTATATATTTGAAAGGTTTAATATTAGATTAAAATCAGCACAACTTCTCAATCTACACACATATCAAATTTTGATATGGCTATCAAAAAGAGAACAAAATGTGAATTTTAATTATACTGCATATCAGTATACATGCACAGCATAGTCTCATACATGTGAGAACATCCCTGAAACTTCAACAGAGAAAAATGCATCAAGGCCTGATAAGCTGCAAACTCCAATTAAAGCATTACAAGATGGCATGTTTATATTCAATGTGCACACAGGTCAAAATATAACTTCTCTCTTACCCTGCTGTATACATTCTGCAGTTTTAACTGTTATATATACTCAGTAGCAGCAGCCTTTAAGTTACTTCTTAAATGTTGCAACCTACTGACAAAATAAAAACTGACCTCAGAAGTCAAAACAATTTGAGATGTTATGGAGATGTGCCAAAAGAGTTCTGTTGATAAGATGATGACAAAGGACTTTCTCAAAAATATGTGTATTTTTTTTCTTACATATAATCTATATTCTATTTTAAATTTGTTTTCTTGAGCCATGACCAGGCTATGCATTCTAGTGAAATCATCTAAGGAAATAAAAAGNAAAAAAAAAAAAAGCTGTGAGAAACCCAAGTAGCAAACCAGGATTTCTCCTTCTCTCTGCCCCCTATTAAATCTGGTTGGAACAGCAGTCCAAACTCAAGCAGATAACTGTTTTTGCCATGCTCTCTCTCTTCCTCCATCAGCTTCAGATAATATCCAAACATTGTAAGACTCAAAAGCCTAAACTACAGGCTCCTCATCTTTGAAACAGAGATGGTGTTTCTATTTAAAAGATGTCTGACCTTTTAGGCTGTTGATCAAATGCAAATCCCACTAAGTTAAATGGGAGCTGAAGATAGACAGTAACATACGTCATGATTTCTTCATTTAGAAAGAGTCCTAAATCTGTACTTAGTCTAACTTTAGACACTCCAGTTTTGGTCCAACATATCTGAACAGCATCTGTTAGGAGCCTGATAAAAACCAATCTGAAATTCCTCAGAGGGCGACCAGGTTTCCCAGTGTCTATATGCAGTGTTAGCATTTTCCTGGAATCCCACAGTCTGGAACAATCTGAGATTCATCACCAATATCTATTTTAGACTATGTGCATGCTGTTGCAATAAGCATACTTCAGATCAGCAAAGAGATAATCTTCTTTAATTAACTAATTTGACCTCCCGCATGGATTCTCCAGATATACAGAAGTAAGAAATTAAATACTCTCCTGACATTCAACAGTCAAAATCTCAAAACTGAGAACAGCAACGCCTCTGAACAGAACTCATCCAGGCAAAGAGAAAACCAGGAAAAAAAAAAATCCCAATAGCTGGGGGCAAACATACCTCTACCCCCATGATTCTCATTTTAAATTGCTTCTAAGAGTATGAGTAAGAAAGAGAATTACTGCTTCAAGACAGTATTAGAAAGTTGACAGAGTTCTTAAACTTTTTTTGATATCACTGTAATTCTATATATTTGCATATGGTTTATTTTTGTCTGGAGTCTAACTTCAAAAAAGCAAAGCAAACCAAACAAATCCCAAAAGTCCAAGCAGCTTAGTCTTGGACTGTTAACTGAAGTAACCAACAGGTCCAGAACGTAACCCCATCCCAGACAACAACTTACACACCAGTGGGCCAAAACTCTTTCAGTTCTTGCAAGTGGTGACAGGTAATACTGTATTCATGACTATGGGGCAAAAAGGACACACAAGAGTTGGAAAGTTTAAATAGGCAAGGCCTCCATGAACAGTCATTAAGAGTCTACAAAGGCTAACAAATCTGATTATGTCATTTAAGCATGATCCCTCCCTTGAAGTTTGAGCTGAGTGCTTTTGGCCAGCCTGGGTCTGTGCAACCCATTCCAGTTTATACACAGAATTTGTTACCAATACACAGACCTTTAGTCTCCTTTACCAAACTCAGCTTATCCTTTTCAGCAGTATTTTGTTGGTAGAGACAACAGAAATATAAATTTTGATGGATGTCTCAAAGAATATACAAGTGCATATTTTAACCATTTTTGCTAAGTGAATCTCAGGTTCTCCCAGTATCATAACAGCAGCCTTCTTTGCAGCAAATATTTCCAATATTTACAATGCTTAGACAAACCCTTAGGAAAAGGGTTTTTCCATGGTGAGTCACAAACCATGTATTTTGGGAAACAGCACTTCAAGGACTGATATAACGCAGTAAGAAATTATGTGGGAAGACAAAAATCATTGATGTTTTCAGCTACTGAGATACAGAGTGCTTCCAAAATGTGTGGTAAAACCTACTGAGGGGCTCCTGCAGCCTCTTTTCCAGGAGAAAATAAAAATACAATTAATAATATTTCGATGTCTACTGAGTCAAGCAGGTATTTCAAATATTGGAGCACCTCTCCTATAGGTGAAGAAAGGGTGAGAGAATTGGGATTCTTCAGCTTGGAGAAGGCTCCAGGGAGACTTTACAGGACCTAAATGGGCCCCACAGGAAAACTGGAGGGGGGCTTTTACACAGGCATGTAGTGACAGGACAAGGAGGAATGGCTTTAAATTCGAAGGCAGCAGGTTTAGATTAGGTATTAAGAAGAAATTGGCAGGGTGGTCATGTATGGAATAGGTTGCCCAGAGAAACTGAGGACACCCAATCCCTATTCTAGGTCAGGTTGGATGGGACTTTGAGCAAGTTGGTCTACTGAAAGGCTCTGGCGGGCTGGCATTTGATGATCTTTAGGGTCGTTCTCAACCCAAACCATTCTGTGGTTTGACCATAATTTCCACGACTCTGTTTGAGCTGTGATCACACACAGCAAATGCGAGAAGTTAAAAGCCAAGATTATATAAGAAGGAAATTTAACTACAAGCCATTTTTGGATTTTAATACAGTCATTGCTTACTAGATTCATTCTTCCTTCCAGACAGAACAAATAGAAAAGTTTTTCTTAGCATCATATTAGAGGACATTGACAAGATTCCCGAAGCTATTACTAATTATAATGATTACAAGGAAATTGTGTGGTTAATGACAAATGTTCTTTTCCTTCTTCTGTACATTTTGTTTCCTGCCTCTGTACCTTAAACACATACTCTCAAGTCTCTCTGCAGCTTTGGTCTCACTCCTGAGCCCTAATTTTCCTGCCCAGGGACAACCAAGGCAAGCAACTTGCTGACCTCCAGCTTCACACTACATTTTCCACCCAGGCTTGCACACTCTGCCCTACTCACCCTGCTACGCACACCATCCACTGAGGAGTGAAGGATCAAGGCTGGGAGAGATGCCCCTAAATCTGAGTATACCCTCTTGCAGGAATAATTAAATCATTAATACGCTGAATTCAACACAGCACAAGTCAATCACTTACAGTATTTCAAGAAAAGCATTCCCCTTCTGTAATCAGTTGATGAAATCTGAAATGATGGCTGCAACAACAGCTGTCAGTTTTTAAGTTCTTTCAACGTAAAACGCATTTACACCCTCCCCTGAATTTGTGAGGAATAAAAACATCTGAGGAGGGTGAAAATTTTGTCCTCACTCTCAGATGAACACAGAAACAAAAGCTTCTATTTCTTGAGGAACTGTAACTAAGGCATAAAATAATTTTTGTTTTTATATGAGATGGATGTTTTATATTAAATGCACAAATAATTTTACTTTAACCTCTGAATGTCCAATTTTCAGAATTATTTTCTGGTTTAATTCTTCACCCTTCTTATGAGCTTCTGCTCCCCCCAACCCTTCATTTAATTTTTAACTGAAAGGCAACGTTGTCATCAGGTTTAACCACAACTTCACTTGACAGGTCTTCAGAGGCAACTCCAGCACAGACCAGGAACCAGTGTGCAGGGCAAGTTCTGTGAACACAAGCAGGTAGTGAAAAGTGCAGTAAATTAAAGACGTAAAGCCAGGCAGGAGTACAAAAGAACCAAACAAAACCTATGATACTGAAACTCTAGACACCGGAAGATGGATGGATAGCTGTCAAATTGTCAGACGAATAAAACCAGCCATGGTTTTGCAGGAAGCATTACAATAAAACTAGATGTTTACATCTAGTGAAAGGCAATATGATTGAAGCCAAAGTGTTCATTTGCAGAGACTTATCTACCATTTAATTTTGCCTAATTTCAACTTTTGCTTCTTTTAGCAGAAGTTGAAATTAGCCAAAACTAAACGCTAGATGAGGTTGCTATGAGCTTGCTTGCTGATAGCAACCTCAAGAGACAATCAAGAGGCACAATCTACTCTCTAAGGAGTCCTTAAGAGTCTCATTTTATAGAAGATGCAAAGAGCCCAGAGCAACAGAAGAATTTTAAAATTAGCATCAATACAGGCTGAGGGATGAAGGGATTGAAAGCAACCCTGCAAAAGGTACTGGTGAAGGGAAAGTTGGACCTGAGCTGGCAAGAGTTGGACATGAGCTGGCACTCACAGCCCAGAAAGCCAACCATATCTTGGGCTGCATCAAAAGTTGTGTCAGCAGGTCAAGGGAGGCAATTCTTCCCCTCTTGTGAGACCCCACTGGAATGCTGCATCCAGCAGTGGGCTCCCAACATAAAGACACTGACCTGTTGGAGAGGGTACAAAGGAAGGCTGATGATGATGATACAAAGATGATGAGAGGGCTGGAGCACTTCTCCTATGAAGATAGGCTGAGAGAGCTGGGGTTGTTCATCCTGTAATAGTTAAAGGGCCTTTTGATATTTTAAGTGATCTACCAGAAAGACAGGGACACAGTTTTTAGCAGGGCCTGCTGTTACAGGACAAGAGCTGATGGTTTTAAACTAAATGAGGGTAGATCCAGACTAGATGTGAGGAAAAAGCTTTTATGATGAGGGTGATAAAACACTGGCACAGGTCACCCAGAGAGGCAGTGGATGCCCCTAATCTGGAAACGTTCAGGGCCAGGCTAGATGGTGCTCTGAGCAACCTGATCTAGTTGAAGATGCCCCTGCTCATTGCAGGGGGGGTTAAACTGGATGACCATTAAAGATCCTTTCCAACCCAACCCATTCTATGAATCTAAGTCAACAAAGGGAAGGGTAACACAGTTCAACTAACACAGCAGCAAAATTACCCATACAGATTCTGGGTAAAAGCAGGACTATATCACAGCCAGAAATGAGGTTTTGACAAAGCAATAAAAACAGAAACATCAGAAGATGATGGACAGAGTCTAAGTTCCAGTACCTTCCCACCTGAGTATTTTGGTGAGAGTACACAGACCACAGCATCAAGACCTAGACACAGAATAGATGTAAAAGCTTAAGGGGAAAGATAAGCCTCCACACAAATCAGTGATGAATGACACCTAGGAACAGAACTTGAACCCCAGACCTAATACCACACATTAACTCTGGGAAGTGTGCTATTTTTAACACATCAGACAGACATTTTAAAATTTGTTTAGAAACGACTGTTTTCTTAGTTCTGCATTTCCTAGAGGCAAACATGTTCCTTCACACTTTATCACACTATATTTAAAGCTTCTTACATATAGCTTTGTCCTTCTGTGCTGCAACCAGAGTTTTTCTGGCCCTTTCTCTGCCAAGTGATGGAATACAGGAAGTCAAAACACGAGCTCTAACAGAGACAGGTTAGATTCAGATAAATTACTGCCAAGTAAATGCTGAGAGCAGAAAGCAAGCCCTGTTGTGACCAAGCCAAAAGGTGAGAATGGCACAGAAAGGACACACTGGACAACTGCTGCTGGATTGAAATGGACAGTCAAAGGTAGAGAGTAATCTTGCTTCTAACTGCATCTGGCACTCAGTAATAGTTTTAATCTTTTTTTTTTCCTTTCACACCTCAGTTCTATCACAGGAAGTCTACACACTAAACAAATGACAGGTCTGCAGCATTTAATTCTGTTTACCTTGATAAATGCATTTGAGGATGATCTAATCTATGCTAGTGACCATCCAAATAAAAAGTTCCTTTCCTCTCTCACACTATCTTCTAGTTCTTGGCTCACAGCTGCAAACTCTTTCCCTTCCCTAATCTTAACCACAGCTTTGAGGCTCACTGACTTCATCACGATGAGGTTTAAACTACTACCTGGATGGTAAAGTAATCCAACAAAACCAGGATATTCTCCTTACAGGTTACTGACTGGTAGTGGTTTAGTCACTGCCAGTACTAAAAATACCTGAACAAAGGAAGCAAAGGAACCACATAGCAAAGAGCTAGGAAGACCAATCTTTTAATTTCAACCATGGTGGGGCCCCTTTCCACAGGACTGCCTCATGGCATAACAACTGCAAAAGCACAATGTCAGCCCCCTTCACCTGCCTCCCAGTGGCTTGTGGCTCCCCAGTCAGTACCAGCACTACTACACGATGTGCTCACAATACCATGATCCAGTGGAACTCACTGTGCCAGAGGAACACCTTGCTCTGCCTCACAGGGCTGCCCTACCACACTAATGAGCCAGAGCTGGAGCTTCATCCCAGTGGCACATGGATCCATTGAACTTGCACATCTGCTTTTCATGGTTTGTGGTCACCAACTACTTCAGGCTTACTCTTCATGCTGTCATAATAATTTCCCAAGATAGGCTGAGAACTACAAATGCTCTTTTCCCTATCAATAACCTACAGAACAAGCATAGAGCTTCCAGTGATGGACCTTGGTTTTTGTTTCAATAAAATTAAGTGACAAATAGCTGTGATGAACTAACAACTTTTCCACCTTAAATCCAGCCTTAGTATAGACTAAGTTAATTATTATTGCAGTTTGATACACAATTTAACAAAACCCACTTGCGTGTGGCCATAATAAATCCAGTCATATTAAATGAACTGGCCCTTGTGAAAAGAGAGGTGTGCTTAAATGTAGCAGAGTGGATACAACAGAGATAGCACCAGTTCAGTACTCCCATTTCACATTAGCAATAAGTAAAGAAACTACCGAGGGCCTCATTTGACCTTAAATGTTAAGGACATAATGTCAACATTTGTATAATCAACCCAATGCCCTGCTCTGATATATTAAGGTAAAAGCTAGAAGTACCTCAAATAATGAGATCTTTATTTTTAATTACCCTGTACCTTTAGGCAGCAATTATGAACAGAAGGACTACAAAAGATATCTGGTTGACCTCCAGTTATTTCAATACTGGAGAAAAGCACAAAAACAGCAGGTTTGAAGCACACAATCCCTGTTCAATTCCTAATAGAGGTAACTTTTGCATGCTGCTCTTCAAGCTCTTAATGCTCCTATGTCAATGCAACTATATCAATCTGAAGTAATGAAAGAATACACACCCTGAATTTGTAGTTAGTTTACAAATTAAAAATGGCTTAAAATTTTTACTCTACCCCAGAATTGTATGTATTTCTTTTAAGAAGTCCCCTTCTACTAATGCAATTCTTTGGATTATACATGACCATTTTCCAAAGACAAAAAAGGGAAGTCAACTGCTTTAAAGGCAAAGTTAGTCCTACAAAATGTTTTCATGTATTCTATATTGGCTTTTAACAGAGTATGACTTCTTCCATTATAAACACAATCTTTTCTCCCCCAGCCCCTACACAGAGGCTTGACATTTCTATTGCACCAACATTATTATTATACCATGCCACTGATCTTCCCCTACTGAATCTCAGGAATCCCATACAGTTCCTTTCTATCTCTTAGAAGAGAGTTGAGCTGGTAATGCATAAGGAGAATATTCCCATTTACTACAGGTATTCTCAGTTTCAACCTCAGACGCTTCACATAAAATTAAGCATTAATCTAACCAGATTTGCTTGAATGTAAACTTACCTCTAAATATATTGACGGTGGGTTATGCTCTCCTCCAAATTTGTCTAGCAGTGCTTCTATATGTTCTTGTGTCAATTTAATCATCTGTTTGATGTTCCATACCTAGAATAGAAAAATTAAAATTTTAATCATCAAAGGAAGCCTACAGAATCAGTTCTAGAACAAAATAAGAATCTCCCAATATTTAGTAAGAGAAGTTCATAATAAAAATTTTAATTATCAATAAATGAGTGCAAAGGCTATCCTGTACACCCAGTTTCAGTAATAGTTTGCATCTGAAAGAAACAAAAAACCCTTATATTTGTCTTTTAATTCAGGACCCATTAACTAAGAATGGCTTGTTTTTCTTGTTAATTAGTCATATTAAGTATTTTCCTTGCAAGAATTTGCAAACCAATTTCTACAGTACTACAAAATTCAGTGAAGTTCTTCTATTAAACCTTAGCAATGTGTGTTAACAGTACCCACAAACCCAGACCTAGAGTTCTATTTACTTGGCAATATGATGCCTTGATTTTAAAGAGCACCTTCTATGTCTCAACCTCCAGATTCAGTCTACCCTGCAAGCTACAGACCTTGGATGTGACCTGAAAAAAACATTTGCCTCCTGTGCACAGACATGACCTACAGGATTGTACTGTAAAACCACTCATGTTGCTACTCATTCTTCCCAATTGGAAAGAGTTCGCTTTAGACTTGGACACTACTGCAGGTGAACAGTATTATGAATCTGAATTTAAACCTAAAAAAGGCAGCAAAGCACAAACCCAAATCTTTAAAGTAATAATGCTACATGACGTAAGAAGCAAGTCCAAGCAAAATCAGAAATTTATAGCAGAGGATGAGGGAGAAAAAGAGAACTGCTCCTTCATATATACTGTTATTCAGACTACTTATCAGAAAAAATTATTCCTTCCAAAGGACAGTTTAAAGACTCCTGTTACCTTTTCCAGTTTATCTCTTCTCTACTTCATGGATTATAATATATAATACATAGTCTCAAGATCAGGTCTTGATATACAAATTGTGACAACCTACAGCTGCAAAAAAACCATGCCAATAATTTCATATTCTAAAGTAGGCACAAATAATAGCATGCAATCCAAGATGGACTGGATCAAAAGAAGTTATAATATGTAAATTAAAAGTTAAAACATACTAAATGTGCACTTCGGACATCACCTTATTCACCCATTCTATTTCTAAATACCAGTTATCTGCCAGCAATTTCTTGAAGTAAACTAATGACTGAATTGCTTCTAGTCAAATTTTTTGAACAGATATGAGAAGAAAGACTTCATCAATAAGCTGCAAAAATAGCTTGCTCAGGAACAAGCAAACCAAACTACACAAAGTGAGAGTAGGGGGTAGAATGTACTACTCAAGTGTTCTGTATGTCAATTCCCTTGAGGCAATGGTGGGAGTCAACTTGCATCTCAACTTGCAATCGTTTACCAGTGAACCTAGGACTGCCAACCAGCAGCAAAGAGAAGGTTTTCTGTATTTGGTTCGTTTTTCCCAAGATGGCAAGGACTAGTTGTATGCTTTGTGAAAAGAACAAGCATTAATCAACACCATATCAATTAACCAGTTCAATATAAGGCTTAGGATGTTTGCTTACCATGTAATTGGTAACATGCTGTTAACCGGGGCTGCATGTACTGAGAATTCCTAGCAATCTTGGGAATTATCTCAGGATTATATTCGGAAATAGGTTCATTAGTACTTAAGGAAATGCCTATTATTTGGTTATTCTGGCCATTTTACCCAGCAAAGGTCCTCCTCATCAAAATGAAGAATTTACTACACTTAATTGCCTGGAAATGAGGAAGGTAAAGAGAGAAGATTCTTCACTGACAAAGCAACACAGAATTGCAGAATGTTTTGAGGTTGGAAGGGAACTCTTTAGGTCATCTGGTCCAAGCTCCTCCTCAAGCAGGATGTCCAGGACCATATCCAGATGGTTTTTGACAATCTCCAAGGATGGAATATCCACAGCCTCCCTAAGGCTGTGCCAGTGCTCAGTCACCCTCACAGTAAAAATGTTTCCTGATGGTCAGAAGGAACCTCCTGAGTTTCATTCTGCATCCACTCTCTCTGGTCCTGTCACTGGGGCCTGCTGAAGATAGTCTGGCTCCATTTTCCATTTGCCCATCATCTTTGTGGCTCTTCACAGGATAATCTAGCCAGCACAGCTCTCTCCTCCAGTTTAGAGGAGATGTTTATCTTGTACTGGAGAGCCCTGAACTGGACACAGAACTTAGGGTGAGGCCTCACCAGCTCCAAGAAAAATGAGTCCCTGCCACACCAGTTTCCAAATACTTTTCATAACCATATCAATAACAAGTAACTTCCCTGCTCATGTTATTTTCTATCTTGTGTGTAACCAGAACCTTGCTTCTCTCTTCTCTTACAGTAAAGATACCAAGTAACAAATAGAACACCACCAGCATGATGCACAATGAAAGCATGTTATTTTGCAAATGTTGGCAAGAGAATCAAATAGCCTCCAACAAGGGCAGAGATATTCCTGCCCAACAAGGGCAGAGATATTCCTGCAAAGTTAGTATCATGACAAGTGGAACCTGACTAATTTAGGCTGCCTAGAAAAATTGTGGGTGCCCCATCCCTGACAATGCTCAAGGCCAGGTTGTGCAGGGCTTTGAGAAGCGTGGTCTAGTGGAAGGTTCCCTGTTCATGACAGGGCAGTTGAAGCAAGATGATCTTTAAGGTCACTTCCTAACTCAATCTAAGGTCACAACCTAACCCATTCTGTGATTCTATGATTGATAAAAAAAAACTTTAAACTTGCTGCCAGCCTACAATAAAAGTATCTTCACCTGAAGAAGCTGAAATTACAATCTAATGGAAGACAAAATTTCTCAGAGGAACCAAAAACATTGCTCTGAATTACCTAGTATACCTCTGTGGAGTAAACCAAGAGCCTTTCCACAACTGAACCTTACAGGCAAACAATATGGATTTCTAGAACCTTAGAAAGGTTCCCCATGCCTTTAAAAGTACACTGAAGGCAGAAAGAAATTTATCGAAGTCAGACATATCAACAAATAATTACTCATTGCTCAGAGAAATGGAAAAGCTATTTTGTGTGCCATATTCATCAAGTCTTCTGATAAGATGAGAACTTTCACAAATCTAGTATTAACTAGCATATTCTAGCCCAAGAACACATATACCATAACCAACTTCCAAGCTTCACTATTTCCTTTTAACTGGCAACTTGTACTTCTGTTTACTTAGATAAAATGTACCTTCTGGATTCCCACATCTGTGAATACACTAAGAGAGAGCTTTTTGTAGTCCAGAGCAATCCTTAAGTAGTTGGCTTGAGAATGAGCCCCTGGCAGGTATACTGCAGCCTACTATGCAGGATCTATTGCTACTTCAATTCAATTGAAGGAACTCCAGACTTTTCCTCACTGGAACCCAGAACAAGTGACCTCACGTGACTCAGGAAAGTCTAATGCTGCCCATCACAGCACCCACAGCTTTTGCCTCACAAAACCTCCACCATCCCTGTTAAATTTTCACAGCCAGCAGAGGCAGCAACTTCAGCTCATCTTCCTCCTTGCAGATTTGCTTGTTCAGATAACTCAGTTTGTGTCATGAGCACAGTCGAGCCTTGCAGACCTTGAGCCAAGAGAGCCCCATCTTGACTGTGCAAAACACCCTGAAACACTGAGAACTACATCTGAGTTCAGCAGCACTCATAGACGAACAAGTTTCTTTAAACTGTACAAATAAAACTCAAATGTGCAAAAACGGCCTAGCAAGGACCTCATTGCCCATAAGCACATACATTCCAAGACAGCAGCAAAGAACTGCCTAACAACCAAGACAACAAAACCATGTCATATGGAATAATTTTATCAGTCAGTTCCAGACCAAAGAGCTTGTTCCTACACCACAAAATAAACCCAAGTTTTTAAAGATTAAAGTAATCCCTTTATCCACTCTTTATTCATACTTTTTTAGAAGTAAAAGAAAGCTGCCTGAAAGTTACTAAGAAAGAACAGACCTATTTTTTTCTTATTCTTATGAGCACTCCACTATATTTATGAAACACACACCTGTAGGAAACCATAAAACCACAGTTGTCAAGTATCTTACAGAAATACAAAAATTGATGCCAGCATCAGACAGTTGTTGGATATCTTAATGCATTTTGAGGTATACCTGCAGTGCATTCAGTACTGCCCACATGCAAGTCTGGTCCTTTTCCATAGGAAAAAGAATGGGGATTTGAGATACTGTTTAAATTGTAGTTCCATGAAAAAGTAATGAATCCTTTATAGCTTGGATAACCATATATTAAAAATTAAAAAAAAAGGGCATAAAATAAATGCTTCTAGCCAATCTTATAGCATTAGGTTAAGGTTATTCTCTATCACGAGAGATTAGATTTGATTCTCCTTTTAGTGCTGCTGACACAAAGAAGCTGACGCAGGTTAACATAGACACGGGCAGCCAGACAACTGGAAATATTCCAGATATAATGGAATATATCAACTCGAATCTGCCTATTGTGGATAATTGTGCATTAATTTTGCAAATAAGCACTCCCTTACAATGCAATAAAGACGATGACCTACTTCAAGCCAGACGCAAATCAGATATGGTAGAAGCCTAAATCCAGGCTATTCAGGGAAGACTACGGCTGCACAGACCACAGAATATGTTGAGTTGGAAGGTACCCACAAAGATCAAGTCCAACTCTCAGCCCTGCATAGGACCACCCCCAGGAGCATGTTCCAGTGGCCCCAGAGAAGTGATCACAGCACCAAGCCTGTGAGAGCTCAAGAAGCCTTTGGACAATAATCTCAGGTACACACATAAGGTTAAGCCACAAAGTTATTTTCACATCACTCACTGTTTGTCAAAATAAGCAGTGCCTGAGATATCACAAAGCAAACATCTTTCGTACTTTCTGCACCTGGCTTCACTGCTCAAATCTTGCAGTACATCCCAACTCTAAGCTGCATGATTCATACTTGGTAGAAGACACTGAAATTTCAAATCTATTCTGTCAGAAAAAAACTGCATCATTTTTCTAGGAACAGTATGTCCTGCATTTGGATTACCACACTTAGTGATGACAGAGAATACTCTGATAGAACTAACAATGTAATGAAAGAAGAAACCAATTTAAAAATTAAGCATTTCATTTGGAAACTGCTTTATAAAGAGGACAAAATCATCAATACCTAACCAAAAGTATTCCAATCAGTCGTTTCAGGTTTCTTTCTTACATGATCAATTCAATTGTTTGGTCCCCTGAGCAAGGATCCACTTTGGCAGAAAACCCTTAAGAAAGCTGTCAGGTATGAGATCGTCCTTAGCTGGACTAATATATCAACTAACTTCAGATAGAGATGCTTGGGTGAAAGACAGGCAAGAGGACATATGAATGGGGTTAATACCAGAGCAGCCCACTAAACTATCTGCATGGCAAGATGCAGAATATGTGGGTTTGAGTTTCTATGCTGACAATCACTGTTGCCTCTTTCTTGTATTTTGATACCTCCTTTAGGTACTTTTCCCCCCTCACTCATCTTGGTCCCAAGTCTTCTTCTTAACTCTTACTAAGCTTGCTTCTCATTTTCTGCAGGCATGTGCTGGAACAAGCAGAGACAATGGGATGGAGAGTCCTTGCCATCTTCCAATACTCCAGGCTATAGCTGGTCTCCATTTCTCTGGGGAAGCTTCTTGCAAGTTGTGCATCCACTGTGTTAATTTTTCCACTTTTCCTACTCTCATGGCTCTTCAGGCTTACTGTATTTTCAACACTACAGGTAAAGTTCTTATTAAACAAGTGTGACAAATACCAACAGCTGAAAAACTTCACTGAACTGAAAATCAGCTTGCAAGGCCTTTCACATGAGAGTTTATGCAAGTGACATGAAAGTCAACATCAAGCTTGCCTTTCCTAGTTCATATTTCTCAACTTCTTTTCATCTCAGTGAATCATTTGTATAATTTTTATTTATGGGTCCTTTAAAATGTTTGAGATAGTCAATAATGGAACATTGTCAAAGTCTGTATGTAGGCAGTTCAAAATGAGTCAGTAAAATTTACAACCACAAACTAGTAAATAAGTTACGGACAACAATATGTACAGAAGTACCTGTAGCCAAGAGAAAAAGGATCCATTATCTCTTTTTCCACAAAAGCCTATGAACCTATCTTTCTAGACTCATGACGAATGGCCTTAGGGAAAATGTATAAGACTACATTTAGGAAGGAAAATCCTCAAGAAGAGGTACAACATTTTCAGTATCTGACAACTGGGATCATAACTAGGTCAATTAGTACAGTAACGTGATCAGTGAGCATCTGCTGTAAACACAGCAGTTAATTAAATATTAAAAAGATAAAAGACAAAGACAAGAAAAAATCTATTTTCTGTTTAACAGGTAACAATTTTTATGAAGGAAAGAATAACTTTTAACTAGCAGTGCAGGTTCCAGCTACATCTGACACCGCTCCTGTTGAACAAAACCATCTCACCAAAACTGAACACCCAACAACTTGCATCCTTCTCCAAAAAACAAAAACTAGGAAATATCTAAGTTAACACTCAAGTATCAACACTTTAAAGAGTTCACAGCAGAAATTCTCTCATTTATTTGCAAACCATCAGTTGCAACTGAGAGTAATCTGTCTTGCTTTCATTAATTCTAAACACAAACTCAATTGCTCACCATTCAGCTCTCTGCTCTTAAAGCTGAATAAACAGCCTTTCAGTCCAACAGGCCTTTGCCCCATAAGTTGCCTCCTCCTCTTTAACAAAGGAATTTAGACTTCAAATGCTTCTTACAAGTGTTTTAAAATATTTTTTTAACAAATTCAGAAATTGTAAAGGATAAAGTCCAGTGAAGTCTATCCTTGTAACATAACCAAGCAGTTTCTCTGTAAGAATGAAACCACCAAGAGCCTTAGGGACTGACTGCTTTTCAGCTCGCACCAGCCAAGATTATCATACTGTCCTTGGATATTTACCCCTGCTCTCTTCCTTACTCTTTCTCCATAGTATAAACCTTTGGCTGAACCCTTTCAGTATGCTACACAAGTGAAAAAAATTTCTTTTTGTCAAGGTTAGCTTTCTGCCATTCTATTGCGCTTAAAACAGCTTGGCAAAGGACCCAGTGATCATCTCAGCTGGTGAAAAAGTCACCTTTCCTCTCTATAGCTCACAGTTAGATGGATTCAGACTACCATGAAGCAGCAGCCTTCCTGTTTAGGTTTCCATTCTCTTTCATTCTCCCACTTTTCCCATCACCTGCCATCTTTGCTGCTTGCTGCTAAGTAGAATTTGCCTCCAAGCACTATAAAAAGGAAAGTTAACAAATGTTCTCTACCACAGCAGAACAGCAGTGTGTGGAAAAATAAAAGCTGCCTGTATCCCTCATTTCAATCATTAACCACCAGTTGCACAGCTAAATCTCTAATTCCATATTTTTCATAGCTTTTGTGTTGCAGTACTACTAGTCCCTCTTATTCACTTTGATACTAATTCAGTAATCAGGAGTATCACACGCTGACCAGGAACAATTTACTGTATTTGCTTTCATGAATTCAGCAACTTCTCCCTAGACAGTAACAGATTTAACAAAAAAACAAAAACAAAAAACAAAAACAAACAAAAAAACCCCACAAAAAATTAAAATAAAATACTTAGATTTTCTAACCCATTTAAGAAGGTAATTTTGCTTTAGCCAGGTAACTACCACAGAATCTCTGTAACTCTAAGTCCATGCATCGGTGACATTTAACAAAGATTGTCATGAGGATACCAGCCTATTTCTCCACACACCTTAAGCTGAAAAGTCACATTTGTGATGAAAAGCTAGCAGCCAGCCAGCTAATTACAATAATTGCCTATAAGAAGCAAATGCTCGTCCAGTAGAGCTTTTACATGGCTTGGGTCATGTTAATTAAAATGACAAAACAAATAAACTCAGTTTCAGATGAACTACAGAACTTAATTCTTCTCTCTCCTTGCCAGAGTACACAATTAATTACACTACTCAGAAAATATAATCAGCTATGATTATATGAACTATATATGAACTATTAAAAGTTCATATTATCAATCCATAAAATAATTTGTTATAAACTGCAATATTCCACCACTAAACTGTTACTACATAGTGACTACTGTGCATAGTTTCCTACCTACTGATTAAAAATGTCAAAGACAGCTGGAATTGTTGGTCAAACACAAATACACTCTACTTGTTTAGAAATATCTGTGATCCAATAAAGAAATAAAGGTATCCTTTTTTATCACAAACAGACCTCAAAAGCTGTAATAGAGCAAATGTACTTGTTTTTTTTATTTTTATTTTTAAAACACAAGCAATGTGCTCCTAATCAAAGGAAACAGTCAAATAGGAACTGCCACAGAAACAATAATCTCCTAAAGAGCATTCTTATGTTCTACTCAGCAGACCACCCTACCTTAGCAACCCCAGTACTACCTTGGAACATGAAATCATTTAAAAGGCAGAATTGGCTCCTTGCCGCCCATTGTAGACTCAGAAGACTTAAAAAATTACACTAACTACTTAACCTAGAATCTGGAAAAAGTTACATGAATTTTTAATGATTTACATAGGCTTAAAAATGTCACAAGAGACAGTACAAATTGTATGCTAGCAGAATTATAGAAGACTTAAATCTCTTCTCAAAGCTACCTCAGATGATGCTAAAGACTCACATTTAAATCTACATTACTTAAACCTATTACAGAGAATATTTGACCTATTAAGTTTAATGAATAAATTTTCAAAACCAGATCAACGATTGAGGCACCAATAGACAACCATCCAGTTCCAAACATCAAGATACTACCAACTTCTTTGTCATAATGATGTATTTAATTTCAGGATGATTTTATAGTGCTTTTCAAATATCATTACTGAATAATTTGCACTAGAGAGAGAAAAACCAGACACACTAATCTGACTCCAGAAATGTCTACCTTCAAAATGTCACCTTTATCTGAGATAAAGGTGTGAAAAAAAATTTAGTTACTCTGTCTGTGCTCCAAGTGCAAGAAAATGTTGCCTGTACACAACGTAACTGTATTTGGAAAATATTTATTACTTACCAGCACATTTAACAACAGCTTTACCAATAATGATACTGTTTAAGAGGCCTTAGTACATAACAGATCAAGACATTAGAGCTGCTATCCCCTTTCTAGCGTCAAAAAGAAATTCCTAGCCACTTAGTTATGCAACATGTTTTTAAACTAAGTTCAATCATTCACTCACAGCTTTTTCTGCTTGTCTCCCAGAAGAAAGATTTAAAACAAAGCTGGTATGTTTCATGTAGAAATGGAACTGTCCCTTCATGCTAAGCTTTGTGCAGGTATACTGGAACAACCCAAAACAATATTCCACTTGATCAGAACCTTAGAAAAATAAAAGTGCCCTTCAGTGCTCAAACACACTCATATGATCTCCTGAATTTAGTAAAGATAGTGTGGAAAATTCATTTGATACTGAGCACTATATCTGGTACTGCACAACAAGCTCCATTTTGAAGAGATGTTCTGTTTTCTGATTTTAAATGTTCATGTTGGTCAGGGAATGTCATGGTGGGATGATTACTGGCAGCACTGCTGCCTCAAAATGCCTGCCTGAATTGGCAGCACCTTGGGTTAAAGAGAAGGGTTACAATTTAGACTTATGCCCATTTTACTCTTCTTTGCTAGGGTCCACATTCCTAAAACATCATCAGAAACAGAAGAAAGATAAGACACTGTTGCTGCTCCTTCAAAACTCACAAACTCTAAAAAGGTGTAACAAACCAAACTCTTGCAGCAAGGGGCTTAACCAGGAGAAAAAAACAAAACAAAACAAAATAAAGAAAAGGCACGTAATTCTGCATCAACCAGCCTTCTTTAGCACTGGCCACAGAAGGGAGAATCAGCTGAATGAATACATGTTTTGGAGAGAAGCTGTGCACAGGAGGGAGGATTAGGAGGGTTCCACTGTACACCCCAAAAGCTGAAGAGCAACTAAAATAAAAGAGCTGAAGCAAAGGAACACGTATGTTGCCTGCTGACTTCTGTATCCTGCACTAGCTGTGAGAAAGTAGCTGTGTTCACACACAGATGTGTGAACGGCTGAAAATGATGAAAACCATCTCACACCTCACAAAACGCAATACTGTACCCAGAACTCTCACGTGGTTAAGGCTGTTGGAACTGTACACTTGCTACACAAGAAGCTCACAGACACCTTCACATTCCTGGCACGCTGGCAAAGCTACGGCATGCAATCCTATTTCTATAAAAGGTACACTCAGAAGGGCTCCAGAGAGACCAAGGAAGATTGTTACAACTTGGAAGGAGAAGATCAAGACCATAAAGTCTAAGGTGTCAGGACCTAAACCTGTCAAGCCCAGCTAAGGAAATTTTAACTGAGCACAACTTCTCATTCAAATATAAAAAATTAAGGCTCCAATGGAGTTTTATGGGACAAAGATTATTTACAATAACCAAACAGAAAAGGGGGAACACACACACACCATACTGCCACTATTCCCTTTAACCATATTCCTTTAGTGTCCAACTTCTCACATATTTTGGAACTTGTTGGGTGCTCCTCATTGTGAGGAGGTCCCATTCACTAAGATTCAGTAAACTAAAGCAGCAAAGGCAATCCTGATTTTCATCATTACCAGCAAGTGGGGTCAATTCAGGACAGGGCTTACATGGTACCAAGTGGGCACAAGGCAGTAGATCTGGTTGAGAGGTGTGATGTGGGCACAGCAAAGGGCAAAACCTGCAGCTCTGTGTGTCAGAGCACCATTTGACTGACCTGGCTCTAACTGCAGTGACAGGGAGCAAGCAGCACACACCACAGGACTACAATTATGACAGGGCACTTCTCATACACAGAATCTCATACAATGTTAATTTCACCACCTTTCAGAAACCAGTGGTTCAAACTGAAAATAAAACTTACACTTGGCCAAAACTGTGTTTCAAAAAACCCCCTCCATTAAACCTGAAACACCTTCCTTGGAAGGTGGGACAGAAAGAGAATTAGCAATTCCATGATCAATCAAAATCTTCTTTTATTTCCCTTGTAAGTGCAAATAAAATTAGATTTCTTTCTAAATCAAACTCCCTCCAAGATATTTCATGCATTAAAATTTTTGACAGATATAACAATTATTAAACTGAACTACAGATTTGTTACAAAATGGAATATTGCAGCCTTAAGGCAACTTGGGGGGTTATCAGTTCATGTTAAAAGATAGCTGCAATCAACACTTATCTGCATTTAAAAAAACCCAACCAAACAAAAAACATAGCCAAAACCCAAAATGCATTTGGTCTACAGTATTTTTAACTTCATGCAACAAAAGAGCTGCCATTCTTGGCTAAATAAGTGTCAAGAAGGGTATTATTAGAACAGCTTTAAAAATAAGAGATCTTTGAGTTTAACAACTACAAAATACAAATGGGAATTAAGAAGCAAGACTGTAAGTCAGGAAAACAAAATCAGCACTAAACATTTCATTCCCAACCAGTTTGTGGATATCCACAGAGATAAGAAACAAGCTTCCCAAGACATCACAACTTTCCAGAAGGAGCCACCATGCAATTAAGCAAGCTTTGTGTGATCAAACAAGCTACCACAGGACAGAGCTGTTAATCCTATTCCCTTTTAGGAAAAACATCATAAGGAGAAATCTCTACTATCCCCACTAAACCTACATATTTCAAGGTTGCATTTGAATGTTTGATCCACATTGCCAGAAATAAACCATAAAAGCCTTAAGGAAAAAGAAGAGGAGAGGTTATCAAAGTAAATTTTTTACACCTGGATCAACTTTCCCACATCACTCCTGACATATGTTGAGGTGATAGTCTATTAATGTACAGCTTATTTATAAGTTCAGAAAGTCTATTTTCATGCTTCACTATTCCTAGCCATAAAGAAAAATATCTCAGAGTAATACGGAACTATCTCCTCTGCTACCACTTAAACTCACTACTTCTGGCAGTAATCACCACAAGCCTGGCAAACAAGTTATTTGCATTCTTTCTTGCATCACATCTGACAATTTTCATTTCTTTTTTCAACAACTTCAGATTTTACTGAGTCCTTCTTCAAAACTCTGATCTTCCAGACTTTACATCACTGCTAGGATTCTGCTCTAGACTTCCCTCAACCAGACGATGCATTTCTCAAAACTGTCACCCAAAGTCAGACAGTATTCAGCCATGGCCTTTCCTATGCTATGTAAAAGAAATAATTATTAAAGTTTTCTTTTGAGATATACTGCAGCAGAATATTAGCTACAAGATGCTTCACATCTAGCTCCACTTTAACTTGTTCTCACAATTAGATAGGATGTCATTCACAAACTATGAAGTTCACTGAATCACTGAATACTAATGCAAGGAAACGTAACTGAGATTGAACATAAAATGTATCCCCAAAACTACAAAATTAATGAAATTTTAAAAAACGCTCATATGGTTTCAAGTTTCCAAATAAGCAGCATGTTTAATAGTAAACTCTAGAGAAACAGACACTCTAAAGGACAGTTGCTCTAATACCCAGGACCACAGGTTCCCTAAATATTACTGCGACGAAATGAACCCCACTTACTTCATGTACCTACCGTACATTAAGACAACCACTTACTTCATATTGTAAGGTCAGAGGTCCCTTTTCATTCTATCTTCATTATATATATATACATTTTCATCCATTCCCCTTTTTAATCTTAAATCTATTTCATAGGATTAAGGATTCTAAATTTATAACTAATATTAATGCAGAATAAACTCCAGCACTGCTGCCTAGTAAACTACCATCCTGCAGCTCAGGCCCTCGCTTCACAGCCTTCAAAGTAATTTTTGTCTTACAAAGAGCAGTTTAGGGCACAAAGCTCTGAGTACAGAAAATCCCATTTGAATTATTTAATATTGGTGTAAATAATCTCTAGCAACAAGAGCAGAACCTTTCCTTCCAGCTGTCACACACTCCTTACTCTACCAACAAGCCTGTAATGCTCTGAAAACCTTCCATGCAAGCAATCTCTTGTCCCGAGAATTCACGCTGGGGAAGAAGCCAACCTCTGTGCCTGTGGATGCCAACATGACATCCGAGGCCTCCCAGCACCAGCAACCAACCAGGGAGTGGAAGGGGAGCACATTTCTTCTAAATCCACTTGACCCTACCCTGTCCAAATCCTTCTGTCTCCAAGGAGTAGCCATTTCCTGTATCTTTTCTATGACTGCATGGACAACTACCCTTACCAACTCTGAATTTTAATATAGGGGAAAATATATTTATCAATTTTTATACAGTTTATTAGGAGAGTTATAATACTCATTACTAGAAGATTTTTGGTAACAGCACTTTGGCTACCAAAGCAACTTTTAAAGGCATAAATTCACTATTTGATGAAGAACTGGTGATGAGTTGAACAATATGGTTTAAATTTGTTTTTCAAAGCCCCAACCTTTAAGAATTCATAAGGGACAGTGATGTAGCTGTAACCAACACAGAGCACTCAACTACAACCTCAATACAGAACATCTTGTTTACCAAGGGTTCTAATATATAAGTGTGTGTAAGATGAGTGCAACATCTTCCAGAAATTCTTCTTGTCTGCTTCCCCTTTAAAAGAATAAACTGAGAGCAGGACTGCAGGCTTGCCTTCTGAAAAATCAGGACTGCATTTCCTTAAAGACTATAGGACCTGAAACCTTTTCAGATATCACCTTAAATAAGTATGATCATGCTCCTTGACAGGCTTCCACAGAAAGTTTACTTTTAAAGCCTGGAGTATTGTCTTCAAACAATGAAACAAAACACTAGAACATGTATTTACATTGCAGCCATGAGTCAGTTACAAGCACTTCAGTATTTTTCTGACTTACATCACTTTGAACTTACACCTTAGGTTTGCTTGTTTTAGCATAAAGGATAGTTTCCATTTTAACTGTGTCAGCAATTTTTTGGGCTTGGACTTCATTAAGGTAAATGTTTAGGTGAAATAATAGGTGCACTTAAACAGTAAACAAAACTTAATTACTTACAACTTGAGGAAGAACTAGTTGACTACAGAACAAAACCACATCAGAAAATAAAAACTCTACAACCAGTTTTGCCTTGAGATCCATGTGTTTTAGTATTTCCAATGCAGAAAAAGTTTGCTTTTAAATAATACAAGACTACTCTCACACGCTTCCTAAGTATTTACACCCATACCAACAACATATCAACCTTTCTGCCTGGCAGGTGTTCCACATGCTGGACCACTTGTCTCTGCCTCCTCCAGGGAAGATATTCAGGACAGAAGCAGAAGCAGCCACACTATGTAATCTACCATTTGGAACCAAATCTAATTATCAAACCTAATTTTTGAAGTTCAAACGACTTAGAGCAGTTTCATAAACACCCCCTTCAGTATGAAAATTGGTTTCTAAAAAAATTATTGCCCCTGCCACTGCTTTTTCCTTCTCTTCTCTCCTATACTTCAGTTTAAGCAGCTCAGCTGTACTGATAATGTTTCAAGGGCCACAATAGAAACCAGTTTTTGGATTAATTCCATAGAGTTTTTTGTTTGTTTGGGGTTTTTGTTTTTAATGACAGAAATATCTGAAAAATTCAGAAGCTTTTAAATTTCACTTTGCTGCTAAACGCGTGCATTTGTTAAATCCCACTCTTCAGGTATTTGGGTTCCTCAACCAGCTGAGTTTCTCCTTACTCAGGAAAGTTCAGACTGGACTGGCATTACTCAAGGTGTTTAATCACCATGCTGGGTAGGTGTAAAAAAGATGGGTACTGTTGAGTTTTGCCTACCTTCAACAAGTAAGTCAGGAACTCCTTAAGATCAGGGAATCAACCTCACATCTTGTAACCATCCCTAGGAACAGACTCTTTCCCTACTTCTCCTTTCTGGCCATCTATCCAGCATGAGCTCTAGCACTCTCAAACTTCACTAATTCCACTATAGTCCAGTATGCTATTAATAAATAAAATTGATACAACCCCAGTCTTAGGGGAGTCGGGAACCAAACTGGAGCCCTCTGAGAGCAGCTGGTGTGAGCCAGCTCATTTTCCCTGCTGGAGGCTGGGAAGGAGAGGTTTCCAGGTGGGCTGGGCCCCTCACAGGGCCACAGGGCTGCTCAGAGATGAGAGGTCTCCTACCAACTACACAGACGTACCAGGGAAAGCTGAGCTGAAACACTCTCCAGCCGGTAACGCTGAGAACAAAACAACAGAGCTTCTGGCATCTGTATTTACCTCCAAAACAGATTCGAGGCATGGCATCTGGCAGGTTGGTCTGCCTTGGATGCTTACAGAGCTTGAATATGCGAAGCACATTATGTTGTTACCGCACAGTTTATTTCCCCTTCCGAAAACATTTCAGAAGCGTTCACAACTCACACTTCAGCCCCAGCAAAAGGTAGCAGCACTCGCTCCCCGTGAGACTGGGAAGTAATAAGCCCCAAAAACACAGGAAGTATGTAGGAAAGACACAAATCAGAGGCCTGACATCCTCACTGCCTTCACCGTGCCCTGTCCGTTAACATTTCCCAAGATGCTTTTGCACAAAACGTCCACAAAAGGGAGGCACACGAAGCGAAGCCAACCTCGGGTTTAAAATGCATTCCGAGTGTTTCAAAAACCATCGGAGGAAACGGATGGCAAACCCCCACACAACACCTTCGCCGGACACGGTAGCCGCGGCCGCAGAGGCAGCGACCCGGGATTCTCCGCCACCCGGCC